>BMAV01011045.1:0-112739 GCA_019973955.1 Trichonephila inaurata madagascariensis
TTTAAAATCTTTCAAGTAAATTTATTTATAGATATATTTTTATTTCTAATTAAATATATTTTTATCTTAGTTCATTATTTTATTTAAAATTTCCCTTTTTTATTTAGTTTATTTAAAAATATTTAAAAAAAACAAAAAAAAATTTAAGCGCTTATTTTAATTGCAATATATCGATTAGTATATAATCATCCAAGTTTATTTACTTTGTAATATATTTCTATTTGATTTTATCTATTCTTAACTTTGTTCACTATCGTTTTTAAAACTTCCTTTATTTAGTTTATTTTTAAAAATATTCTTAGTTGATTGTTTAATTGCAAAATAAATATCCAGGTGGCGCCACAAGTTTTTCCTTCTCGAATAGTCGTTTCATTTTTTTTTTTTTTTTTTTTTGAAGTCATTTCGCGTTGGGTGTTTACTGTGGAAGGTTGAATTTTCAATCTCCAGTAATTATTTTACACGTAAGTTTTTTTTAATTTTATTATTATTATTCCTCTTCTTGAGACATTCATTATTGTTCTCTTTTCTTAGCTTCATTTTAATATATTATCAGGTTTTTCTTCCACGTGTTGTATTAGGCTTAACTTTTCAACTTAAGTTTGTTTTTTTCCCTATTTTGTCGAATGTTTCTGCTGTACGGGGAAGGTTGGATCCGTAAAGCATTGCTAATCCTAATTCTCTGGCTTAATTCAGCGACAGCTTTAGAAATCATAATAGGTCTCCGGTTTAGTTCAAAGACTTTTTTGTATCTACATTTGTTGTGTCTGGTTAATTCCAAAATTTCTTCCTACTCTAGCACTGTAGGTTTTAGTACTTCTTCACTTTTATTTTATATATATATATATATATACTGTTTTTAAGAGCTTCAATGTAAAATGTTAAAAATCTAAAGAAGTTGATGCTATTAAATTCTAGTAGTTAATTAAATTCCAGAAATGTGTTCAAATCATAACTTGAATCTTAGAAATGTGATAAAAGAAAAAATGAAAAATATTATATTTTGTAAGAAGTAGAAGATGCCATTTAACCAATACATTTTTCTGTAACAGCACAAAACTATCTTTACAATATAAAAGCACTTGACATTTTGACACAGCATTTGCTTCTTTTTAAAAATAAATACATTTATAGATTAGAAAACCGTACGCAAGAATAGTGAATTCTTTTTCAGTCCTCTTATTCAGAAGAATAGTTTAGAAACAATAAAGTACCCACGAAATAGCGAAGATAAAAGTTTGGAAGGAAATGAAAATAAAAAAGTTTTGTTCATTTCCTCTCTATACTTGGGAAACTCACCGAATTCTTTTTAGACATTTAAAAAGTGCTTATTGTTTCAGCAAAAAGACCTTTCAACTTGACTTCCACCATATTTATCTTACTTTGTTCAACAAAAAGTAATTTTTTTCCCTTAACCAGATGATTAAATAAGTTAACAATATACACACGTAAAAAATTTTAATAAATCTAATTTTGAGAGATAATTAAGAAAATATATTCTGCTGCAAGAAATTACTTCATTAAAGGATTTTATTTATAAAAACAATTCTTATCTAAAGTATATCTGTATGTTATTCTATACTTATATATATATTTTTAATTTTAATTATGCGGGTTTGCATGTAAATTATGTTAATAATAATATAAAAATATATGCTTTTTGAAAAAGAAATCAGATTTCTTATGCATGAATAAAAGTAAATAATTACATACTTAGTTAAACAGTTTTGTCGGGATAATCGAAACACACAAAAATAATTGGGGTGGAGGTTAGTAATTAAAAAAAAACATTTTCGCTTGCCTTGTAATTTAAAAGAAAATTAGTAAGAATATTTAGGTACACGAAACATATTTTTTTTAAAGTTCACTTCAGAGCTATTTAAAGAAAATAAATTAATAGAAAAAACTAACATTTGATTGCTAATAAAAAAATTATGTTAAAATTAATCTAGAATTATATATTTTTAAAGCAATCACTGCACATTTAAATGAACAACAAATTGCCGTGCTTGACAAATTTATTTTCAAACATTTACATTTTTTTTTCAATAATGCATTGTAAAATGTGAATTATATAATACAAAACTATTGTTCAAATTGAACGGTGATGCTTGTTTTATATATATACATATGTTTCTACTTACGTATAATATCTTTAATTCCTACTATTGAACCTTTTCATACATAAAATTTTTACAGCCGCTGTAGGAACATTAGTAAGTACAGATATATGAAGGATGGAAGATTCGATCTGAGTACCTTCCGTTCCGTACGCAAGTGTTTTATCGACCAAGCCAAAACGATCGTCTTCGCGTGATGTTTGGTACTAGTTTAAATAGATATCACACCGCCACATACCCCACCCTCATTCTTTAAATAATAAGTTTCGGTCAATTAATTTTAATTAATTATAATTAAATTATCGTATTGTCACGCAAAACAATACTGTATAGAAAATTTCAGCTTAAATGAGCTCTTTAAAATGTGTGAAAAATACCTTTTTAAGTTTTGACACAAGTCATTAAAAGGGTCGATAAGTCGCCAAAAATAATGCCAACGTGGCTGTATTTGTAAAACTTTGAATATAATTAGTTTTAATCAATTAATTTTTATTAATTTTAATTAAATTACTGTACTGTCATCCAAAATAATCGTGTACATAATACTTCGGCTCAATTGAGCGCTTTAAAATGTATTTTATTAACGATTGAAATATATAGAGAGTGTGAGCTAATAGTAGGAATTGAAAAAGAAGCCAATTTACAGCTGTGTGACGGGAAACGTTACAAGGCGTTTCAAATTATTTAAAAAAATCGATAGTCTATATTTTAAACACCATAAGCATACTTTTAATACTTAATTATATTTCCAGAAACTTAGTTTGATGTTAGAAGATGGAAGATTAATACCTGAAGAGAGAGGTTATAAGTTCAAGATTCAATTTATATATAAGATTACAGAAAGCAAGATTATTCATTAAATATAATTGAAATTTCTCAATGTTTTCGAATCATTTTAATATGTCTACATTTATATACTGAAAGACATTTCTAATTTTAAAGTTATACGAATAAATTACATTAAATTAACTAACAAACAACATTAAACTACATTAAATTTCATCTTGCGAGAAGTAGCCACTTCAAAATTTATCGTCTGTTAAATTTCGTATTTAAACATTGTGTTCTTCTTTCCAAATCATTTGTTCTATTTCAGCACACGACCTTCCACCATGGAAACACACCAAGCGACACAAAATGTAACAAACTAAGCATATTTCATCAAGAACAGGCTTTTAATGAATTTTACATTATGGTATAGGCAAAAGCATTCTAAAGCATGGTGTAAATTGGAACAGCATACGAGTTAATGACCTAGAGAATTGGGTATGGAATCCGAAATGCATAATTCTCGATTTCGTCTCACCGAATTCATTTCTGCTCTTGGAACTCTCAAGAATTTCCAAGCAGAAAGTCTTCCTGCGAGGCGAAATTAGCAAACGAAATGAGTTCTTTTAAGGTACGGAGTGTACCTTTTCGGAGAGCGGTTGAATTTTAACGTAGTTCAAAGCAGCGCATTAAGTTTAAAATGCTGCTTCCTTCTAGCTAAGGACAGAGTTTGGAACGTTCTAAACCTCTACACATTTTAAACTTCTCAAATAAAGTAGGCATGTAACATCTCTCTAAATATATTCATTAGACAGAAGGCTGATATTTTAAGCGTTTCTAACTTAGCAAAACGAATTCTCAAAGAGTGACGTAAGCATTTGTCTTTAGAGGTACTGTATTTGAAGAGACAAAAAATATTTCTATACGAGAGAATGAAAATATAAACAAGAGATGAGGAGGAAAAGTTCACAAAGTTAATTAAATAGTATTATAATTATGTTAAAATAAGAAAATTATAAATGGTGTACATACATGTTCTTAAAACAGAAGAAAAATTCGTTTCATTTTAAACTATTAAGCAGTTATCGAAAAATTTTAAAAAATACATAATTTTTTACGTAGAGAAGTTTATACACAACGATTCATTAAAATTATTTTTGTTCATCTTTCTTCAATTTCGATGAAATTAATCGAAAAAAAATCAAGAGAGGTAAAGCATAAATTAAAATTTATGTTCACTTTATTTACTTATCGTGCAAGTCTTTTGCACGAAATTTGATTAATTTTTATGAATTTTCAAAGTCCTTTCCCTCTTTATTTAAGCATTTTTGTACGCTTGCTCATTTTTAATTATTCCTATAAAAAAGGAAAAAAAAACATTGCTTCAAAACTAGTAAATTGAATTTTTTGTAAGTTTTAAAAGAAACAACTGCTTAAAAAGATGTAATCACCCTCTAAGGAAACATGTAAAATATAATCCAATTGATATAAGAATTTAAAGGAGGGGAAAAATATATATCATGCATAAGAAATTTAAGTTATTGATAACTTCAAAATCAAATAGAAATATTTAATCATCACTTTTTCTAACTATATTTTATCATCAGGCTATTGAAGCTTTGTAATTAATTATTGAAGAAAGATGAATGCAAAAGAAAAAAAATAGTTCACGACTGATAATTAAATAATTTCTCAAGATTAAATGATGAACTATGAAAAGTATTAAAGAAAAACCGAAACAAACATTAAAAAAAACTTAATGGGTATATTTGAATTCCAACATGTTGTAAACATATGAAAAATAATGAAAGACTAAAAAAACATTTTTTTTCTAATTATCCATTTAAAATTATTAATATTAACAAGAAATAATTAATGGTACATATAAATTGAAAACAATTAATATATTTAAAAAAGCTGTGTTAAAAAAACACAAGAATAATTTCATAAAATTTTAAGAGTGTAAGAGAAATAAAGGTAGAGTACTAATTAAATAAAATTCAGAATAAATACGGATTCAATTAAGAAAAGAACTGCAAATCATGGAATAGTTCTCCAAAAAAAAAAAAGAAAAATTGATATAAAAAAAAATCATGGGTTTGCTTTGGTTTGGTTGTCTCTTTTCTCCAGTTTCAACAACATTCGGGCATAAACTTGCATGTAACAAAACATTTAACTTTTAAAATGCAATATAAAAATATTTAACAAAATTTCATTTTGAAAAATATACTTGAAATAAATTAAAATGGAATAATTAATAATTACTCAATAATCCCTAAAGTCTTGTGCGAGGTAAAGAAAAAAGAGAAAAAGAATACAGAAAAAAAATCAAAGATCTCGTGCAGAACTTTCCGATTCAATTTACAGCGGAAAATACAAGCCAAGATCGATTCCACGACTGGAGAAATCTGTAAAAGCTGTTTCTCTGCTAGAGTTCACATTTTGAAGGAAAGCCAACTTTAAATAGAAATATTGAGTCTCGTTCAACGGGTGGATTTATTTCAAAACTAAGGTACTTAGGAATTTGTAGTAAACATTTTAATCCAAAACACATTTTATTAAATTGCAAAATTAATCGCGCGCGCGTGAAAAACATATACATCCAACTTTCAGGTTTATAATTTTGTATTTTAAAAATAAATAAAATGAAATTAATGATACAAAGCATAAATAAGATGTTTTTTAAAGGAAATATTTTAATTTTTCTGAAAAAGTATTGATAAAAATACAATGTATAGTAAAAACATCTATAAAATAATGCACTGTAATAATAAATAGAATAAATTTCCTTGAGATATTCATTTTATTATTAAGATTCTTAATTGATGCAATTTTATCATTTTCAAAAACATAAAATAATAGTTTATTGATTAGTTTAAACCACCATTTTATACAAAAATATATTTAAGAAATACTGTCACTTTAATTTAAGTAAAACTTTTAATTAAAAATAGATGTTATTAAATGTTTAATTAAAATAATGGAAACGCTGATGTCGACATTGATTTACGTTAAATATTAGAAAACAGAAAAGTCTTTAAAATTAATTGAAAATCTCCGAATGTATTTTATCGATTGACGTTATTACTGAATTTTTTAAAAAATGCAGACATTAGGGGCAAAAAATTATACTGAATACAATAATTTAATTTAATTCAATAGAAGTGTCTTTATAAAGGTGGGATAAAATATATATCTTTCGGAAAAAGGTATCATGTAACAATCATATACTGAAATGGGATTTTAGCAAATTTTTTTCTTTATAATTTTCAAAGAAAGCCATTCATTATCAGCAGTTTCACAAATAATTAAAAAATTTACTTAGAAATTGACAGATTTATCAAAGAAAGAATAAATGAAACTGCTATTAGGGATCAACTGAAGATTAAATAAAAATTATTTTACTCTAAAACTTAATACAAATTTTTGAATTTATGTGATCTGTTAAATGAATATAAAAAATTGATCAAAACTGTGACCAAAAAACCGACGATAGTAAAATTGGAAAAAAAAAATAACAGATTCATTTATCATTAAAAATACCTACTGTACCATTTAAAAATTGCGGTAGTTATTACATTTATACGAATTAAATTTTTTTTAAGACCCGTTTTCGTATATAGTCAGATAAATTAGTATGCAGTATAGCCTGCTTTTGTGCGGTCCTTTTTTTATGCGGTGTATGAATTTCAACGGTTTTGGCACCACTGTAATGTTTTCTATCAGTCTGCATATATATATATATATATATATATATATATATATATATATTATTTAAAAAAAAAAAAGGTTTTAACCCTAGAACTTGGAAGATGCAAGATCATGTAATTTTTCGTCAGCTATTTCCCCAGACACAATCCTTCCCTATAGACTTGGTACCACCTTTTGTCTAGGGACAGAACCAATAGAATCCTAGGGAGCCCCATAAAGCATGTCTTTGGGAATTTCTCTCTTCGCTATTCTTCCGATTTTCCCCATATAAATACCTTTGTTCCCCTAAGTCGGGTTTTTTTTGCCTGTAAAAGTATTGTAACACGTGGCTTCAGTGCTTTTCCCCTATGAAGGAAACCCCGTACCCCTCAATAAAGATTTTAAAGTCCATAGCTGTCGTTACTGGGTCCATACTTCCATGACCCCTTTTAAAAAAGGTTAGAAACATTTTCTCGACAATGCATGTTCCATTGCTTTCTCGCAACGCAGTAGCAGCACGCACTTGATTGAAGACAAAACTTTCAAATACAGTGATTTTATCAATAATTTGATAGATTATGAAGACGGACAGGAAGAACCGGATTCTGTGAGAGCGAATATAATATATCTGATTCAGCTTTCCAAAAAATTGGAAAAGCATTTTCTTAAAATAGATACCAATTCCGAAAGGAGTTTGAAATTTCAAAAAGAACTTCGATCATGCATATCTGGGTATCGTGACGTTCACAAGCAACTGACCAACCAACCGTCATCACAGAAACTTATCACTTACTTTATGGTGCAAAAAAAAAAAATTGAAATTGAAATTTTATCCTCAAGTGATGAAAGCGATTTTTAACTAATTCATCACAAGAAGATGCGCGCTTTGGATTACGATGAGTAGGAGTGAACTATGTATGAGCATTTTGAAGATTTCTCCATGTGTGCAATGAGAAATTAAATGTTTTTAAAACGTTACCCTGTGGAATTTAATTATTTATTTTGTTTGGAAGTACTTTCTCATAAATTTCGTAAATAATTGATATTTTTAAGAGCGACTTTTTTTATGCGTTCCTTCTCCGCAGCATAAAAAACTATTCTGTAGTATGTCGACAAAGTTTTTAATTACATGTAAGTCTTTATGAAATTTTCGCATATTTCTTTTGTGCGGCTTCTTTTATGCGGTCCCTATCTACCGCACAAAAACAGATTTAACTGTATAGCCATTGAGCAATTTATTTTCAAAAATAAGTATGTTCCAATCGGTGTCTCATACGCATACAATATAATTCAGAAAAAAAAAAAATTCTTTGACAAAAACTCGAATTACTTATTAGAGAGAAAACACTAATACTGTATATTTATTTCGACTTTATTTAAGAGGAAATAAGGGCTCCGATACATTGTACTTCGCTAATTTAGAGGTTATAGAAGGAAAATAAAATCCTTTGTTTAGCTTTGAAAACTAAGAATGTAATAAGAATTTGACGGTCAACGAGTGAATGCTTATTAATGTCGCACTGTAGAGCAAACGCGATCTTTGAGCGACCTACCTCATAATTTTGGATTTCGGTCCACAAGGGAAGAGGGAATCACCCTCTCCAAACTACCACACCACTCTAACGGGGGGAACTTTGAGCCACGACAGATTTCACGTGCAGCAACTCCTCTACATGGCTGGTCTTCTGAGTACTAGGGCTTATACTCTTGACACGCGGGCCATGAGTTCTTGACCCTATTTAACAAGCTACCGCGGCCACAAATTTGTTCATGAATTCACCTCACAAGATACAGGGTCCCTTCCTCACGAGCCAAATTCAATGTATACTAAAACAGAATTCAGTAGGACGCCATTTTGTGTTATCTCAAAAACGTTTAAAAACCTAATGTAATACCTTGAGAAATGAAAACCGTAAGCCGGTATCAAATTTAACAAAACAAGTTCTATAAAACAAATTTTTTAAGTCAATTCCTACTTAGATCAACAAAGAAAATTTTTATTTTAGCTACTTTTTATTAAATAGCTACAATTAATATAAATATATATATACATAGGACAGAAGCACAACATTATAAGTGGTCATTCATTTCTATTTATTATCATTAAAGTATCGTATTGTCATCTAAAACAATCGCATATATAACATTTCAGTTCAACTGAATGCTTTAAGACGCGAGAAAAAAACCTTTTCAAGTTTTGACACAAGTCGCCAACGTGGCTGTATTTGTAATTCTTTAAATAATTAGTTTTAGTCAATGTATTGTCATCCAAAATAATCATGTATTTAAAATTTCAGCTCTTAATCGAGCTCTTTAAAGTGTATTTTATTAATGATTGAAAATTCCACCAAGATAAATAAACGAATATATGTATAAAGAGTGTGAGCTAATAGGTTGGAATTGAAAAATAACGTAAAACAACACGAGGACTATTGAAGGCTTACCTCGTTATTTTGACCCTCGGTCAAGTGAAGGACGGAACCTGTGTTAAATGCTTCTCCTAATTACCACATCATGCCAAAGGGAGGACATTAATTCCAGAGAGATTTATCGTGAATCCACCCCTTTACGCGATGGGTCTTTAGTGGCACCAGGACACAAACCCGAGACAGTCGTGACCATAACCACAAAGCTACCGCGGTCACAAATTTGATTGTCAATTCATCTCACGAGGTACCATGAATACAAAAAACGCATACAGGATAATTAAACTGGATTCAAGGTTGCACAGTTCATGTCATCTCGAAATCAGTATCACTTGAAGAACCTAATGCAATGTACATTGAAAAGTAAAAACTATAAACTTGATAGTATCCGACTACGTTCAGAGAACCGTGATTTTAAAAAAGCGCATAAATGGATAATTTTCATGATATTTAGTGTCTCTTAGGTTAGAATATATGTCTAAAATTATTTTAGGACATTATGACAAAAAAAATTATTTAAATACAATATTTTGGCAAAAAATTAACTTAGAATAACCTTTTTCAAAACGTTCTCCTTTTATAAAAAATGCTTCTGTAATAATATTTTGCTTATAAAAAGTAAAGACTTCTCCAGAGTCTGAATTACGATTTTTGAAAAAATCACATTATTTTTAGAGTTACTACCCATTGAAATCATTATCGGCGTTTTTTTCTTAAAATTTCTTCCCTCTGTTGTCTTAAAATATGGATAAATCACTTCTAAGTTATATTTTTCAAAAATACAGAGAATCTGAGCTATAGCTCAGCTGCAGCAAAAATTATTATAATAGAAGGATTTTTCATAAAAGGAGAATGTTTTGAAAATGGGTCATTCTGTATTCATTTTTTGTCAAAATATTGTACTTAATTTTTTATTGTTACAATATTCTTAAAACAATTTTATATACGCTTTCTAATCTAAGTGACACTAAATATCATAAATATTATCCATTTATACGCTTTTTCAAAATCACGGTTCCGGACATAGTCGGATTCCTTAAAAGAGATTTTAAAAACTTAAATAAATAGTAAAAATCTCTCTCCAATCAAAATAATGACACAGATACTATATAAAGAATACTAATGTAGAATTAATAATTTTTTGACCGATTTTGAGCAATGGCGCATTGATTGCTGCGTATGCAGTTCTTGGAATTTTCACGCATTGATCTCTTTGATATTCATAAAATGACGTAAACCTTGTTTTAATCGATACGTTTTCTTATTAAATTTAATACCCGTTGTACGTGTATGTTTTTTATACTTAATCAGATATGCATTTAACACGATTTATTTAATTTCAAATTTTAAACATCTAAGCCAAGATAATCATTGATGTAGGATGGAAATATTTCAGCTGATCAATATTAGTATCACTTTGAACAACAAATCCCAAATCCCAATTTTGAGTTGGAAAAAGATGATAAACATTATTCATTTTTAACAGACCTTATCCAGTATCATTAAGGCATTCCTAACCACAGAAAATGTAATACTAAGTAAGGATTTCTCGGAACCCACTCCGAACTGAAAACTTTATCCCTAAGAGATCACCTAACCCGATCACCTGGATAGATACCGACCCTTCTCATCGAAGGGAGGGAAAAGGAATGAAATCAGCAGTTCAATATCGACAAGTGGTTCCTCCCCCAACTGCCGAAGCCTAATCCAATTTTGATGGCAGTCTGGAGAAGGGACAGCGGTTTTCTGCACCTCCGTGCCCATGTTGCCTCTAATCAGTCAAACAGGCTCCTTGCGGAGGAAAGTAGTTCCGCAGATGACTATTAAGGGGATTGGAACTGGTGCAGCCTGAATGGGGAGAGGATGAGGTTTGGAGGAGATGAGATATGAATAATTTAGTGAAAAAAGGGGTAGAGGTTTTGGATCTCCTCAAGTCTTGGGGAAGAATTATGGAGGAGGGGATAGGGAAAAAACTTGGGAGGGAGAAGAAGAAATGAGCGGTTTTCTGGAAATGATTTAAATGTGGAAAAAGTTTGGAGTTGAATGATTTGGGTGCATATATTGATCGGTGGGTAATTTGTAAAGGTAGGCAAAATGAAAGTATCGAGTGATGGGGAGGGTTTGGAAATAAGAATCTTGAAAAAATAAATTTTCTAAATCTGCTTTTCGGTGATAGACTTGCAAGAAAGTTTAATTTGATGTATATCTCTTTGGATTTAATTGCTCAACGAACTGAAGGCAACTCATATTTTCAAACAACATAGGAATAGTGAAGGAAATTAAATCCATGCTCAATAACTAAATTTCCCCATATACTATGGAAAAATTCAATACTTGATAAGATTTTATACTTATATCATACACGCAAGCACTACATTATTACTTTTTGATTAAATCTGATGGATTGATGAATATTTATTAACTACATACCAAACCAAGTGCTATTGTCGGCAGACCTCATAATTCTGAGCCATAGTCAAGTGACGAGGACGACACTTGAAACGCCATCCCACTCTCTAAACCCCTTCAGGGCCGGCGAAAGGAGAAAGAAGCGTTTCCCCAGGCCCGCACGTTCGGAGAGTGTACGCACGCACAGGACCGGGTGAATTTCCCTGCTAAGCCTAATTTCTCTTTAAAATTCATGTAAAATCTGAAATGCCATCAATTACGCTAAACTTTTTTTTTATTGATAATATCTGAATATACAGTTCAAACTTTTTCGCTATATTTAAAAAAAAAAACAATATTGAATTTAAAGAAAATGTCTTCATTTTAATTAAAAAAAGTACTATTTTCGCCATGATGATTAAAACAGAATAGACGTAAATCTTACAAAATACTATCTGGCAAATAGCAAACGATGCAGTTCTAACTTATACACAAATTTTTAAATAACAGCTAATGTATCGTTTTTTATTTTGAATTAATCTTTATAATTCTTTTTGCTTTCTTAATATCACTTTAGTAATTATGATTTCTGTTCTTATGGTTTTGACAACTCTAAATGCGATAGCAATGAAAGAGAATCGTTTGTTCTTATTGAATTAAAAATTAATCTCAGTAAGAATAGATATTCTCTTTCGTTAAAAATGAGTCATCACGTTTGTGTTCTATGAAGATCTGCTTTTTAAATGTATTTTGAGTATTAAAATTATTGATGAAAATATGAAACCTAAATAAAATAAATACTGAAACTATTATTATAAATGTATAATGCCCAATAAACTAATAGCCTTTCCTTCTCTTTCCAACTTAGTCAAAATATAAACAGAAATCCAGAGCGCAATAAATCGAAAACCCTTAAATGACCGTTTCTCCCGAAAAATCTAAACATGTGTAGTTGTTTACATTCATAAATATTCGAGATGTAATTAAAAAAATCTCTGAGCAGAAAGCATATATTAAAATTCAAAGTTTTGTTTAACACTATTCGAAAAAAAAGACGGCCTTTAACGCCAACTAATGCCTTTTAAAAATTAATATAAAAACGTTCCAAAATCTGATCACACCGGTGTGATCATGAGCCTCAGAGAAGGGAAAGCGCAATCCCATATAACATACCGTGCGTCCTGGAGGGAGAAACGCGTGATCACATATATGGGATCATGGTCCTGAACAGGTTAAATCCTACACCACGCCAAAGTGAGGGTTATGAGCCCCGATGGATTTAACTTGCATCAACCTCTACACGGCGAGTCTTCAGTGGCATCAGAACTCGACCCCCGACTCGACAAAGCTGCCCACGAGTTTGTGAGCATGTCCACTAGGCTACTGCAGTCACCTGATGAAAACCTGACTCTACAAATCTCCCACCAACTAAAAGAATCATTTCATGGACAGGATATTCGAGTACATTAGTATGGAAGGTAGTTATTTACAAAATCTGATTTACCATTTTCAAAGGAGTGTTTGATTATGCCAACTTACAACGTTCTTAAGCTTCCTTCGAATAGCAAAGTGTTTTTGTATAGGATGGAGATGTTTTGCTCTTTGATGTCACTCTCTGAAGCAACACGAGGGTAATTCGTAACGGACTCGTGATTTAGAGCCTTGGTCCAGCGACGAAGAACGCTCCTGAGCTGGCCCCTCATTCTCCGAGCCTCGTCAGTTTTGCTTCTCTACACAACGACAACCCACAACAAGATAAAAAACAGCTCCAACAGTGAGACCTCACCGATTACTCAGCTCCGCGGATGTATGATGTACAAAGTTCGTTTTCAATAATCAAAATTTCAAAGTTATGATTCATTGGTTGTATTCAAGATCGAGAAAACTTAGTAGTTAACATCACGTACTTTGGGACTGAAGGAAAGGAACTGGGTGCCTTCCGTTCCGAGCGCGAGTACTTTATCGATCACGCCAAAAACGATCGTCTTCGCGTGATGTTTAAAACTAGTTTATATAGATATCACACCGCCACATTATCCCCCTCTGCCAGTGATTCGGCGAATAGGAGAACGAACGATACCCTATTCGTGGCGGAGCAGATGCGTCACTTTGTAGGTTGCGTCATCGTGTGTGACGGCTTCAGAATTGAGTCATTTGTGTGAGACGGCTTTGTAGAGTGACGGCCTATTTGCGTCAATGTTTGACGGCTTGGTTGCTTTTTGCGGTGGATAAATGGTGCCACGACTACGGCGTGAGAAGGTTGCGGTTCATTTTGTATTGCCAGGGTCAGGAAGGAAAATTCGATCTGGGCACCTTCCGTTCCGAACGCGAGTACTTTATCGATCACGCCAGAACGATCGTCTTCGCGTGATGTTTAGAACTAATTTATATAGATATTACATCGCCATAGGACCATGATGTTCATATGAAGCTGTAGATTCAAGCATAGCTACCGATAGTAACTATCTTAAAAAGAATTGATTTAGAAATTATAAGCACAATCTATATAAGGATAAGTCATAAAGATCCTACACATGGTGGTTGCCTTGCTTTTGCAGAAATAGCGACCCGAGTCAAACAAGATATCCGTTCCTCCTGGAGGCAAGCCCCCGTACATGAGTGGTGAAAAAAATTCTTCTGGCACTGCGGGATGGGAAAAGCAGGGGCAGATAAAACCCTTGTTGGGCTTCGAAAGGAATACCGAGCTAAAAAGCATGCGGGGGTGTTATAGTTCCCTTCTTATCCAAATGCAGGTCCCCCACCCCAAACCCTGCTCATATCTTGGGTTGTATTGATTGCCATAAGAGCCATCTGCTTTCCTGCTACAGTTCTTCAATGTTTAAAGACGCACGAGTTCATGGACTTGATCTAGATGTTTCTGTCGATCAAGTGGGGTAAGAAACAACAACAACACAATTTACATTACACATGTCTAATTGATATGGTGTGGCGGAAAGTGGAAAAGATTAAGATACCAACTCAACTATATTGCCTCCATTTTTTGAATGCGTTATCTTCAACTCCGGTAAAAAGGATTCGAAAACGTGAAATAGTAATTTCGATGCAAATAGCTTACACAAATATGACATTGTTTTCTTCATAGTATTTTAATGTTATATTTTAGATGATTTTACTAATATTATTTTCTAGCTAATTAAATTCAATACATTTACAGAGACTAATTCATGGTTTCAAAACGTTTTATTTTATAATCTTTCCTCAATTATTGTATAGTATTTCTTCTTGAACGGTATACTTCTGACCATGTGTATCAATTAATAAGGAATAGCCTTCAACTTAATTGAGTAAATTAAAATATTTATAAATGTAATTTATACTGCATATCTTTTGGATTCTAATACACAACTAATGAAAAATAGAAATCAATAATCATTACAGTAACGAAAAAAATTTCATTTCCCAATTTAAATACAATTAGTCCACTTTTGAAGGTTTACAACGTACATGCATGTATATATATATATATATATATATATATAATCACCTTTAGTTATATTGATTTCTATTTAATTAATTTCATTCTAAAATTATTAAGAGAAAACATTTTTCTTCTTTGATTTTGAAAAAAAAAATTGGGGTTTTTCAAAAAAAAGAAAGTATCCCCAACTCTAACGAACCTATTCTTTTTTTAAAAATTTAAACCCTAATAAAAAACCCAAAACAGAAAAACTGTTTTTTTTTCCCAAAAAATTTCTATACAGTCTCATTTTTAAAATGTTGCAGTATCTTTCGAATTTAATAACTGATTTTTTCTTATATCGATCTGTTTGGTTTCACTGTTCATAGAAATAGTATAAAACTACTTTGATAAGTAATAAAAGAGTTCATATTTCGATGGAATGGATTGAGATAAAAATTTACATTGGATATTAGTTTTTCACCAGTTATTTCAACCAATACGGGTACATTTCAATTTCGATTTGCATACGTAGCCGTAAAAATCGTTATTTTTGATGTTTTTTCTTCTTATTTTGTTAGAAATGAGTAATTCCTTTCCATGTTAAAGATTTTTCTCCAAGAAGTATAATTTGCCTGTTTTTAAATATTGATGGTGGTATGCATACTAAATATTTTTGAAACTTTTTGCAACAAATTCGATATTACACGTATTGCATAACATTTGCGTTAATTATGGATAAAAGAAATTCGAAATAAGGTGACAGCTTTAAGAAAGCATTTGCGTTATTATATATTTACAGAATATATTCGTTTAAAATCGTAAGATAACAAGTTTTTTCGAACATTTTAGCCAATGAAAGCGTCTGTTGTAACGAATAACAGAAAAAAAAACTTATAAATTAAATTTCAACCAGTGAGTTTTTGTGTTATCTGAAATTCAAAGCTTGTCCTATGGTCTAATTTCCTGGCTGTCACATAAGGACAATCACGTGTTCTCTATTGAATTTAAAATTGACTTTCAACATGTACTAGCAGTTTCACTCGTAAATTTTAGATACAATTTCATATTTGAAAATTGGGTGAAGATTTTCATGTATTAAAGTCCTTCAAAGGTCTTATATTATATATGCACTTTTAAATCAAGTGCATTTTGTTTACATATGTACGTTATTATTGTTGGCAGATGTGTACTCTGCAAAAAGTAGCAGCCAAGTGCATGAACTGATTGGCCGGGAACTCGTGTTTGCATTTATCATGCGACTATGACGTCATTTGAATTTATGAACCGATTGGCTAGAAAGATGTGATTGCAGTAATGTGACTATGACGTCACATGCATTAAGCTCAAAGTGTGACACTGTATTTATTGCTTAAATGCAACTTATTAATCTTTTTATATCGCATGTTTCATAAGGAAAATAATTTGATTGTTCAGAAAGTAATGAGCATGCTTACAATTATATTATTTACATAGTCTAAGGCAGGTGTAAGCATTAAGTCGATCGCTATCGACCGGTGGACCAGAAGACATTTTGGGGGGACCGCCTAAAGCTTAGTAATTAGTAATTATATACTGAAATATTCAAGATTGCCTTACAGTATGCAGACCTAGTCTTCTACAGACTAAAACTAAGAGAACTAACTTACGATGAAAATGCTTCATTTTTCAGTGTAATTTCAAATGTTTGATAGTAAATTCATCATTTGATATCATTATATTTGTGGCTATTGTTATCATGTTTGCAACTTGCCTTTTGCCTTAAACGCGGTCTTAAAAGTTTAAGATTTTTTTATTGTAGTTATGTAGGTAAGTACATATTCCGTTTTTATTATTAAGCTATATTAAATATTGTAGACTATTCTTTTGCTCACTACACCTACGCCACTGGGTGGACGTCAAACAGCTTGAAAAAATTAGAAGCAGGCCGTACTCCTGGAAAGTTTGCCCACCCATGCTTTAAGGTACACTGCTGGCCACCGTAAATGCAACACCCTGAAGGAAGCATGCAAATAACATGAAATTTACAAGATGCATTAGAGGTGAGATATGCTAATGATTAGAATTTCAGCGCAAACACACATCACGCGCGCCTGTGGCGCCACCTCAAAGCGTTATTTAAGGCTTCGAGATTTCGACGATTTCATGTTCGGCAATTGTGTTTTTCTTGTGGTTTTTTCAAAAAAACGATCAGTTACGTCTCGTAGAAAACAGTGATCAGCTTTTGATCAAGTATCCGAGTTCGATAGAGGAAGGATAGTGGCCTACCGATATTGTGGATTATCTTTCAGGGAAATCAGTATTAGTGTTGGACGAAACCAAACAACTATAATGCGGATATGTAACCGTTGGATGCAGGAGGGTACGACGGACCGACGTGGTCGATCGCATCCACCTCAGTGCACCACTTCACGTGAGAACAGGCAAATTGTGCGCATGGCAGTGACGGATCGCTCAGTCACATCACGAACCATAGCACAGCACATTGAGTCTGTAACGCATCATTCAGTGACTGCGCGTACCATTCGACGCCGTTTACAGCAGAGTGGTCTGTCCGCAAGACGTCCATTGCTTGGTCTTACCCTTGACGCAGAACCACAGACGTCTCCGCCGCCAATGGAGCGATGAAAGAAAGATGTGGACGGCAGAATGGAATGAAGTTATCTTTACTGACGAGTCACGCATCCGTCTGCAACACCACGATGGTTGGATTCGAGTCTGGAGACACCGGGGAGAGAGGATGCTGAACAGCTGCGTTATGCACCACCACACTTTTCCTGCACCGGGTATTATGGTATGGGGCGGTATTGGATATCACTCTCGCACTCTTCTACTACGCATTGCCGGTACTTTAAACAGCCAGCGCTACATCTCCGAGGTGTTGGAACCAGGTGTCCTTTCTTACCTTCAGGGCTTGGCCACAGCCTAATGCGCGACCACACGTCGCACGCATTGTGCAAAGGTTCTTCATTAATCACCAGATTGAATTGCTTCCCTGGCCGGCTCACTCTCCGGATCTTTCGCAGATAGAAAAAATGTGGTCCATGGTCGCTCAATGATTGACCCAGATTACACGCCCAGCTGCTATACCAGATCAACTTTGGCAACGTGTGGATGGTGCTTAGTCTGCTGTACCCCAAGAACGCATCCAAAGTCTATTTGAATCAATGCCGAGGCGTGTGGTAGCGATGATCTCCAACAATGGCGGCTACTCTGGCTACTGATTCTGGCAGGAACCACACTTCACAGAAGTCTATCTTAAATCGAAAATATGAGGAACAAATTTCGAAAAAGGGAAATTTATTGAAATAATTTTAGAAATCCCTCACATTGCGCGAGTACAAACACACAAGACATAATTGTTTGCGTCACGAGGGAAAGAGAAAGCCCGTGCAACGCCGGGCCATGCAGCTGGTACTTATATATAACAAACAAATTTGTCAACATACCACAGAATTTTTTTTTTCTGTGGCGGAGTGGGACCGCATAAAAAAAAAGGTTGAACTTGGAAAATACGTCAATTATTTACGAAATTTTCGAGAAAGTTCTCCCAAATAAACTAAATAGTTTAAAATTACAAGTGGAAATCTTTTAAGAACATTTGATTTCTCATTGTATGCATGGAAACGTTTCCGCGCATCTTTCTGTGATGAATTAGTTTAAAATCGTTTTCATCACTTGAAGATACAATTTCAATTGATTTATTTTTTTTTTTGGCACCAAAAAGTGAGCGATAAATTTTTTGCGATAAAGGCCCATTAGTCGTTGCTTTTAAACGTCATGATAACAGATATGCATGATCGTCTTTTGGAATTCCTAACTCCTTTCGGAATTGGTATCTATTTTAAGAAAGTGCTTTGTTAGGAAGCTGGATACCTGCATATATTTTATCCGCTTTCAAAGAATCCTGTTCTCCTTGTCCGCCTTTCAAATTATTAATAATGTCGCGGTCATTGACAGTTTCGTCTTCAATCCAGCGTTTGCTGTTAGCGCGTTGAGAGAAAGCAATTGAACGTGCATTATGGGGAGACTGTTTATAAGAAATGAATAGAGCGTCTTGAAGTATATTTATGTACATTGATGAAAGCAAACATTAATTACAATGGTGCCAAAGCCGTTGAAATTTATATACCGCACAAAAGCAAAATAGCATAAAAAAGGACTGCAAAAAAACAGGCTCTACTTTATTAGCATGATAAATTACAGGCTATTTAAAATGCTACTTCAGGGAGGAAAGAAAATATTAAATTCTTAATTCATGTATAGTACAGTGGCAAGAAGAGATGATTAAATTTATAGATGTTTTGTACACAGTTTGCTCAATTCAATACTCAGAGCTGTCATTTTAAGTTGACATAACACAAGCAACTTGACTGAGCAACGAGGTATTATAAGTTTGGGCGGCAGATTGTTTCAATTTACGTACTAGATGTGGTTTCAACTCTATTCTAAACTTAGTGGCTGGCAAGCAGAAGGGAACCCCTTTCTGGACAACACGTGGTCACAGTTATACATATGGAACAAATTTGGAAAATAAGTTGCCCAGGTTAATAGTCAAACCCCTTATTTATTGCGAAAGAATAGCAACGTCCAGTTGTAAAATAACGTTACAGAGGCCTCAGAAAGCAACATCTGTATGGATCTTATCACATCGTAAATGTAACAGCTGTCCAAAGCGAGCAAGAAGAGATCGAGGTATAAACCAATATCCTCCCAATATCAACCGAAAGTAAAAATTATTTTAGTTTTGAATACCAATATAATAAATAATGTTTATCGAATGAATAAATATCTTTTAAATAGACATTTATTTCTCCCCTTTATTAGAAAAGTAGATTCGAAATAAATAATAAAAAATAGGTTGCTTCAAAACGAATAGAGCGTTTACAAAAAAAGCTGTAACTATTTAACTAAAAAATATTTATCGATACAAATTACACCAGAAGGAAAAGAAAGTTCTAAATTTTGCTTGTATGCTTTATAAATGTTTTATGTGCCTCCCCTTGGTAACACGAACAACATCCAAGTGGTTGCCACCCATCCGGTATAGTGGTTACTAACACGGACTGCTGTGCAGTGGGGTCTGGGTTCAAATCCCGGAGAAGGCATGGATGTTTGTAAATGAATAGTGCCTTTGTGGCATGGGGGTGCTCTAAAAAGTCCTTTCGAGATGTTAGTGGTAGGTTAAGAGAGGTGGGAGACACATAACCCCCTAGTGTTTTCTTCCTCTAAATTGGGGTGGAGCCGAACCAAACCGTACTGTCACCTGTTGGTGTTCAAAGCTACGGATAACGGCAAGCGTGCATCTTAGCCCTATACCGTCATGAATTTCGTGGGCCTCAATCTGATACCATTAGATAGGTGGCATTAGAAACAACAACACATCTAAGTGGTAGTCCATTTACGCCATACATTCTTTAGCTTATATAAACCACAACACGAGTGCATTGGAAATGCGAATTTTGAGTTATGGAACTATTTTTGGCAAAGAAAGTGCATACACATGATCTTTCTTATAACATCATAGACAGAAAGTGCATGGTGTTGAATCCGGTGATCGAGGAGGTCAAGAGTAGAACACATCGTCAGCATGTTGGAACACGTTGGTTTAAAAAGTCGAACCCCATACCCAATACAATGTTGCCAGACGTGCGATTTTTCTGTTTTGCTATTTTTTAAAAGTTTTTTCCGCACTTTTTTTCCTATTGTACTTCAAAATTTTAGCTATTTTTACTTGAAGACCTACTTTTGCTATTTTTTAAAATATATAAAAATTTTGGAAAATTTGGGGGAAAATAAAAAAGAAAAAAAAAATATTTAGCCCCAAAGAAAACAGAGTTGCAGTATTTTCCCCCACCCAAAAGACACAAAATCTGTAATTCCCCCAGCCCCCAAACGATTGGGAGCCTATCTAAGAGGATTCCCCCCCCTATCCGTCCACTGCAAGTAGTTGAAAAAAGAAATGGGGATTTTCAATCCCGATAGAAGCAAAAAATAAAACATGTAATATTTTTAAAAAAGCCGAGAGAATTTCTACAAAATATTAAACGGAAAAGAAATTTTGGAAAGGACAAATCTTATAGAACTGGTAAATTGTATAATTTATCTCAAGGGTTTCCCTTTTGAATTAATGAAAAAAAATCTTTTTTTGAAATGACTTATTTGCAGATTGGACTTAAAAAAAAATTGAATACAATGACAAAAGTAAGAAACAGTCATCTAGATAGATTATGTGATAAAATCTGATTAAATCCTTTTGAAAGGTTTTACTAGATTCAGTCGTAACCTCGCAAAGGGGGGCCCCCGGGGTTTAGGGGCCCAAAGCCAACTGACGCCACTTTTCGTATTTGGGCTTGGGGGCCGGACTTTTTAAGGGGGCCCCAATACCGAACTCACTGCTTTTGATTCCCCTCTTCCAATCAACTAGTACTTGTCTTACATGCCCTTTCCTTTAAATTAATAAAATAGAATTAAATATTGTTAAATTTCCAATTTTTGGAAATTTTTTGGGGTTTAAATTTTCTCTTTCAAAGGGTCCGATGATTATTGAAATTACGAAAGATTAAAAAAATTGATACTTTTAAGAAAGGGGAAATTTTCCCAAATGTATGAATTCGAAGTTTAATGAGTTTGCATTTTTTTGCCTTATTGAAGATTTATGGGTGTCTTTTGAATAAACTGACAAAAAAGTAAAATAATTTCCCAAAAGAATCTACAATTTTTTAAAATTTAAATCGTCCCTTTTTATCTGCCTTTTGAATTAAAGGCAATCTAAATTATATGTTCTGGGAATCAATGGAGACAAATTTTCAACATACATTGAAGGTTTTTTTAAACTGAATCTGAACTTTTAAAGAGGGAAAAATTTTTTGTGCCACATTTTAATATAAAAGAGCAGTTGGAAATCCTTTTAAGATATTTAGCTATATTTGTTTTAAAACTTTTACAGCCTACCATAAGTAATGCCTTTAGAAAGAGCATTTCCAGAGTGACATTAAAAAGACAAAATTAAAAATCGAATGTGCCTTGAACTGTGTCAATCCTCAGAATCAAAATGACTTTGGAAGAATGTGGGACTTGCTGCTTTGATTTCCTTCCATCGCCACAAATGCTTCAATATAATTCCGAAATTTATAAAAAAGACACAGCAGATCTCGATACTTAGCAGGAAGAATTTGAAAGTATTTTAAATGAATTAAATAATTAAAGCATTTTAACGTATTTTTTAAAATAGTTTTACAAAATTAAAAAATTATATTTATGAATTACAAGTGAAAATCGATTCGTTACTTTTCGCTACTTTTTTCCTCTCTTCATGCTACTTTGCGGCGTAAGTTTCTGGCAACTCTGCTCTAATATGGGGTGCTCTATCTTGCTGAAAGATGTAATCCGTGGATGACAGAACGACACTTGTAACACACAGAATACCCCTTTCTGTACAGGATCCACTACTTTCACTTATGATACGACTGCAATGGACTTATTTCTGAACGTTGCGCAGTCTGAACGCTCATGCGCAGGTATCTGATATATCGCGTTTACGTCACAACTAATGAATTTTCAACTTTCACCGACATTCCTCGTAATTCTTACCAATAAACTGTTTTCAATTAAATAGTTATAACTGAATATAATCGCTATGTTTATTTCGAACCACTCTGCGTTTAAAAGAATCACACAGCAAAAAGATGTATCAGGTTTTCTTTCACGGAATTGTATTAACACATATTTTTTTAATTTCACCGTTAAATCCTTTACAGTAGAAGTTTAATAATGCTAAGACTATGATAATAATTGTGTTCAAAATTCTAAAGATTATCAAACCTTTATAATCCGGACAATGGTAATCCATAGTGTCTGAAAGATGAAACAAAGAGTCTGCTTGTATGATTTCTAATTAAATTCCAGACAATAATCGAAGCTACTAATATTTATTGTAAAACTGAATAACATGCGGCGTCGTGTTGATTCTGCAACCAGCGAAAGTATTACTCGAGTGCAGACTCGAGTCAGCGCAGGAATTTAAAGCAGTGAGAACATCACTTCAAAGTGGCCTCGGGGCTCTTAAGATTTTGTATTGCGAAGTAGGATTTTAAGTAAACATCGATTGCAAACTTTGGATTTAATATTAGGGATAGAATATTAGTGTTGTTCAGTTTTAGATTAAAATACATATTCATTGTAAAATGCGAATAATTTCGCTGCTTTAGTATCTATGTTAGTGTAAAGGTTGAATAAATATAATATTCAAAAGGAATGGGAGAAAGAGGAGAAATTTCGGTTTGTCGTATTTTAAATTGAAATTTAATAAATAAATCTAGGCTTTTGTGAAAGAGATAGTTTAATTTTTATATCTATGTTCGTACTTTTACCTAGTAAGAAAAAACTATATAATCATAAGATGCTACATTTGTAAATTAGTAGTATTTCATTACTACACTATAGACCGACCACGATTCGAATGTCCTTTGAACCACTTTTTTGATAAATCATTTCATTACAAAGAAAAATGGAAAAACTAGTTAAAGGGATGTACGGTTATAAAACTAATTTAAATAATAAAATTAATTATTATTCATCTGATATATAAAAGGAAAATGCTAAAACTTGAGGAAGAGATATCATAAAGGAGAAACGCGCTTAGCAGAATGATGCAGCGAATTTCTAAGTCAATTCTGAAACACACTACGTATGTTGTTTTCCCTTCAGTGATACACTGTTTACTGGAAACCTGAGTTTAACAGGGAAATTCGCTCCCCAGCATGAACTTGAAAAATAAGAAATGGCAACTGCCAGAATGTGTGACTGGGGTAACCAGATTGGCGACAGATTTAACGAAAATTATATTGCCTATGAACTCTCGAGAAGCTCTGGGATCTACCCTTCTAAAAATTTCCATGAGACTATATAAGCGACCTCAGAGACAACGGTTTAGTCAGTCGAGATTAAAATCTGATCGTACGCTGTGTGCGATAAGACATACTTTATAAGTCATCGACTCCACACGGCGACTCGGTCAGTGTTACTAGGGATCGACATGTCCGCTACAAACTGATGACTATGCCGACTAGGCTACTTTGATCCCCTCGCAACATGGTATGGTGAGTGAGTGTTTATTGACGCGTCACTCTACAAAGAAACATGAGTGCTATGGGTGAGGGTCCTTGTACTCTTGAACCTCGATCAAGTTGTGAGGACTTCACCTAAGCTGGCAAATCCTCTCCAAAAAACCTCACCCTGAAAATGGAAGGACTTTGAGTCACGACAGATTTAACGTGTATCCAAACCCTCTATACTGCTGGCCTTCAATGGCACCAAGGCTCTATTTCATGACCACCGGACACTAGCTTATGACCATGACCACTAAGCATTGTGGTCAATCTATAAGAGCAATGATATCGAAAGAACAATATTCATAAAATTTCAATGATTATGAAAACAATCTACTTTTCACCTAGAAGGCTAGTAAACGAGTGATATAGTCACAAATTCCTGACTGACGTCATTTCTGTTGCTTGATTTTCAATTAAAACTAACATTAATTACTGAAATAACGATATAATTAAGAAAGATACACAATCGGGTACCGACATCTCAAGAGGATATAGTAATTCACAAAAAATTTAAAAACTCCTACATCTTTTAAATCAACATCTGATATTTGATTGGACAGTACTTCTAATAATAAAACAATCACTTCTCGGCTTCAAGAACTTTCTTGTCTCGTATTTGCTGCCAAAACTTTACTTTCGATTCCTCAAAACCAGCGGGAAAAAAGTTTCTAAAAGTGTTAAAAAGATTCTTCTCAGCGCATACCACCCGTGACGGTAACAAATGAGGGGATTCTTGAAATTCTCTGGAAAGGAGCTTCGTCCTCAATTTTCCTTTATTTCTTGAGGAGGGAAGAATTTCATTGGCAAGAAAAATTCTTTAAAATAAAGTTGAGAGGGAGGAGGAAGAAAGTTTAAATATGTGAGTGATAACGTTTCGGGAGCAACAAGTCAAGCTTCGTGAAATATTTTCTAAATTTGTAAAAGAAAGCAATGAGGTAGTATAATGTCCTCGTACCAATTCATTAAAAAGGGGATCAATTTTTGTACTCTATAACGTTTAAGCTCAAAATACAGTAGCATGAAACTGCTTATTGAAGTATCCTAATTCGTGAAATTCTTTGCGTATTCCTGTTAATCTTTTTAAAAATTCATATAAGGAAATTCCTCTGGCTGCCATACAAATAACGATATTGTCATTTGGATATAACACCAAATTAATCAATCATGGGAACTTTATTTCTAATGCATTCTATAAATTTCAGTTCATGTATGACTCGAGAGAGCGTTGAATACAAAAAAGAATAATTGAAACTCAGAAAATTCTCTATACAGTCGTACGTCTATATAACGAAGTCGTTAAATTCCCGAAAAAGTTCGTTATATGGAAAATTCGTTATATAGAGGTTTATCTTTCAATTTTCTCCATAAACCATATAAAAAATCATTAACACTTATATATAAAAAAGTAATTATTCACATCTTTTTGTAAATTACTATATATATTTATTTATTTTACATATGTTATCTATAAAAAAAGAAAGAAAAACTGCAATAAAAGTTTCTTCACGCCTTTATCCACTTCCTGAAGAATTAAATTTTTTTCTCTGATGTTCAAACACTTACGTTTTCGAGCTACAAGAAACGAAGTTACCAGCACGACGGATCAATACTACAAATGAACGGAGACTAGTTCAATAACACAAGACTCCTCTGAGGGTAAAAGGGGATATCGAAGATGTTTCCAGTGAACTGGACAATAGGGGTTAAGGGCTGCATTCTTGGATGAAATGCCTAGAGTTCTATCGCTCAAGGCGTGTTACGCACCTAATAAAACTAGTTCAATATTTATGACGACCATAAAAAGTGCTAAAAGAGAGAATAACTCGAAGTCTCCAGAAATATTTCAAAAATAGAGAGAAAAAAAAATTGAATCATACAAGAAAAATTTCGTTATATAGAAAATGTACTTCGCTATAGGGAGGTTATTTTATGAAGAAAATCGTGAAAGTTCTTGGTTCCAGGAAAAAGTTCGCTATATAGAGGTTCGTTATATGGAGGTTCGACTGTATATTATTTGTAAATATTTAAAAAAATAGCCAATATGTGAGATGTCTATTTTTGCCACACTGTTAAGAAACACGAGGGCTATTGGCTACAAAAACCATAATTTTGTACCCCGTTTAGGTGATGAAAACACTTGAGCTAGTATTCCACTCCCTTCTTCTAACTTTCACTACACGCCAAAGTGAGGTCATACCTCATACCTCCCCGACATACATCATCCCTTCTGTATGATAGATTTTTAGTGGCAATCAGGATTCAAACTCACGATGAAATGTCTGCAACAAGCTTTTAACCGTGAACACAAGGTCAGTTCAAAAAGTGCCAAAAAGTCGTGGTTAATTGAAGAAATTGACTCTTGAGCTGTCACCACACTCTCAAAACTTCCACATCATAATACATTGAGCCACGCAAATGATTTAAGACTACACAGTACCTACAAATCTCAAATATACCAATATTTTTTCTTTGCATTTTCTTGTGGTCCATATCATTGTGCAGCTTGCCACTAAATTTCAGATCTGATAACAAATTAGTTTTCCAAATATTTGGAGTTTTCTTAGCTTAGGTTTTGGTTTCAGTTTCATTTTAAAGCAGTTTTCCATTCTTAAATTGAAGTAATTAAGAATATTTTTGAGTACAATCAACTCTTTCAGTGTGAAATGTTTATTAATTTCAATTTTCATTACTAAAATCATTTCCGTCTGATTATGTTTTGAGTTGTTTGAGTTCTCATAGTTACTTAATTCAAATTGATTTCAAGGTCAATTTTTGTTTTAAAAAATAGTTTATATAGCATAGAAGCTTTATAACATCACTCTTTTCCGGTTGAGAAAATGCCATGGCCAAAAAGTTGTCAGTTTGATATGAGAAACAATATTTGGAAGAGATAGAATACAACAGAAAATGATAAATCTAAGAAAGCCCTCAGTTGATACTGCAGTTAGACTACCGAATAAAAGTTCTGAATACAAGTATTGCATATAAAACTGAATGTTTCCATCGTATACCAAACTCTACTCTAGTAAACATACAGTAGTACTATATTATAGTATTTTAAAGTCGTGCAGCAAATAGTCAAAGTTGCTAAATTGCCCCAATTTAAAACTGAAAAATTTTTAAATTTAATGCACAATTTAGGCGATTTTTAGCTTAAGTTATAGTAGAATTATTATTGTGTACATAAATTCTTTGTGTTTCAAAACTGTTGCAAAAATACTAGCTTAAGAGTAAGCCGAATAACCTATCATCGTAACAAATTCTATCAATATTATGCAAAAATATTTTTTTGAATTAGAAAAAATGTTTTTAGTCATATTTAATTAAAGTAATGTTTTAATGTAGAAAATACATTGGGAAATAACACATTAAAAAATTAGAACTTTGCGTTTCTATGTTACGTTGAATTCTAAGATTTTGTTTTATGCCTTTACAAAACTTAAAATGCATTTTTCTCAGACTTTAATTTTGAATATGCAAGTGTTTTCTAAACCCTAAGGCTTTTTTACTGTTCAAGATATAGTCTTGAAATATTTTTTATGTATTCCCAAACGTATGCTCTTCCAAAGCTAACATGGATTTATATCTTAGATCTTTATTTTTTTAAAGAAGTGCTAAAGTTAATATTTAATAAAGTTTCTTGATTTTTCAAGGTTTAGCTAGAAAAATAATTATTAAAAATCAACAAGGGAACAAATTTTCAAATCCATACTAACTTTTATATAATCCGAGAAACATAAATCACATAAAATAACTACACAATTTTAAAAATTGAACCTTTTATAAAAGTTTGAAAAGTTTAAAATTCCTAATTTTTCAAAATTGTAGTATGATGGCTGATCAAACTGACTTTTTACTTACAGAATTAGCTTAATAATATAATTTAAATATAAACAAATTAGTTTTACTGTTACTGTCTCCAAAAAAATTTTTTTGAAAAAGGGTTCTATGTAGCCTAAGCGCTCAGCAGCCCGTTTACGTGGTGGTTTTCAATGGACTCTAACCCATGATTCAACCAAGTCGACCACGAATTTGTGACGGTGAACATGAGGCTACCGCAGCCACCATACGATATATAAAAATATTTGCACTTTATTTACAAAATAAAAAGTTTTCACTTCATTTACAAAAATTTCTCAGAGAATTCTTAAAAATATATATAAATTAAATTCAGCTGTATGTTTGTATTACGTTACGAAAGATAAAAAACTATACTGAGATATTATTTCCGATTACTGTAAATTTAAATTTAAAAAATATTAGATGAGATTTAGTTTTGTTTTTAACAAATTGTGATTGAATTTTTATTAAAAAATAAACAATATTAGATGTGATTCAATTTTGAACAAGTGTCTCACAGCAGAAAATATATTGAATCTTATTCAAATCAATTTTAAGGATGAAGAGATTCATTCGATCTAAGATCGATTAAAACAATCAAATATGAAAAAAAAACTAGATTTAATCAGTTGGTTTTTGCAATGTAATATCTATTTTTTGCTTCATATGCATAGTGACAGTAATTTCACTGGAAAGAAAGTAACTCCAAAGTAAATCAAGGAAAATGAAACTGATACATGTGAGAGATAAAATTTCGTGAGTACCATGACAAAGATGAATACATTTCGAAAATATAAAATAAAAAAGCTAAGATACTGTTTTTGCTTTATTTCACATACTAATTTACAGTACACTTGTTTGTAGACTGCAAAGCCTTGTTTACACAATATATATATATATGAATTATTTCATATAAGTTTTGCAGAAATAAAGGAATGATTACATCAAAAGCACACTTTGTTTTTAATGTATTTTTTTTTAAAAAAAAATGTTTTAATTTTGCCACACGATTTCTATACATTAAATAATCAAAATTCAAAAAGAAATTTGTTACATTTTACAATAATATAATCAAAATAAAATTAAAACGTTTTTCCACGAATTCTAAAAAAGAGGAAATCATGAATTGTAACATTTTTGTATCGTTCACGTTTTACATGCAAATATGATATTTTTCTCGAATAAAATACATTATTTTTTATTTGTTTTTGCTCAAAATATAACAGTGTGAATATTTTACATTCCATATTATTTTATTATACACGAATACAAAAGTCCGCTTTTCTTTTGAAAATATAAATATATTTTCTGCTGGCCTGAATACCTTAGAAGCTAGTTAAAAAATAAAATATCAAAATTTATGTTAGTAATATTTCATAAAATTTCACCTTTATTTTTTCACTGCTTCATTTTTTGGCCCGAAACTACCTTTGATCTATTTAAACAATGAATTTTTTAAATAATTGCATTATTTCTCAAACGCTATCCCTGGAAGTTAACACAGCCATGAATTTTATTAAATAACTGAAAAGCTGTTAGGTTGGCAGTGTTTCTTGAACAATATTGGCTCATTTCCAAATTAAAGCTTAAAATATTTAAGTACCCTTTCTAGTATAGGATAAGTTACGTTCTAAAAAGTTCATTTTTTTGTGTGGAGTTAATACAACTCTAGAGACGTACGGCGAGCTTTTGCCAACATACTTTGTGTTTATATAATAAAATTCTTTTTTGTTACCAAGACATGTATTTTATCCGACACAGTTATTATAGTAAACTTCTTTTAGGTGCAGCATACATTTATGAAAAAAATTTCATTTATAGATCTCTAAAGGGAAATCAAAATTCAAGTCCACGAGTTTCCAGCTAAAATTCTGAGTTTTTACCAATTGAGGAAACCGCGATCTCTTAATATTTATATATATACTAGCTATTACCCAGCATTCTTCTTAAATCATTGTTATCAAAGTCCTAGCATTTAGTTTTCGATTATGTAGAAAAATATTCTTATAGCCTTGAATTTCTAAAACAGAAGTGTATTTATCATTCACGTCCCTGTTACTCCCTCATCCACTAAGTCGATTTCCTCAAATCCCATTTTTTGGCGAATCTCCTACTTACAAAAATAACATGTTTACCATTTTCAAGTCTATAATCCTACAGTTCAAATACCTTAATTTTTTTATCTGTAACATCCCCGTAACCACCCTCGAAAGTTGATTTATACAGAACCTGTTCTTAGTGGATGTCTAATAAAAAAGAAACTTGCTTACCAAATTTCATTCTGTTTTCAAAAATGTGAATTTTTTTTTAGCTGTAGCGCTGCCTACTTTTGAATAAATTTCTGCAAAACCCGCTCTTAGAGGATCTCTACTGAACAAAGGAAATATGTTTTCCAACTTTCCAAGTCGGAAGGTGTAATAGTTCAAAAACGGGATTTTTTTTGTGCATGACACCTCAAAAACACCCATTGGGAGTCAATTTTAGCAAAACCGGTTTTTAACGAATTTCTATAAAAGTAACATGCCTACCAAATGTCAAATATGTAGTTCTAATATTTTGGGAGACCTCGTTATGAGTGATGTGATTGAGTTTTTTAATACACATATATCTTTATGAGTCCTCTTGTTAGAGTGGTATGGAAGTTTGGAGAGTGAAGTAAGACCACTCTCACCCTCATTCGTCACTCGACTGAGGTTTAAACTACCTTCGAATAGTCTCGTATTGGAACGTTCACATTAATAATAATCTATTGGATTTAAAGTTCAACAAGAATCTTGAGTACTTATTTTTCATTATATAAACAAGAAAAGAAAGAGAGAGAGAGAGAGAGAGAGAAATATACAGTATACTCAATAAAATTACTTGGATATACTATCCAAGCTACTTATTATCAACAATAAAATTACAAATATTCAAAACTATAAATCGATATTCCTATATCAATCAGTTCCAGAGCTATTTTTGTTTCTGCAAACAAATACAAATGCGATGCACATCATACGATTCTTTTATAATCCAAATGAATTATGATGGTATTAGTTCGATAATTATCTAGTTCGTAATAATTTTGTCGCAACCATTATAACAGCGACTATTTTCATCATTACCGAGAGCCTAAATCTGTGAAGGGATTCTCAGGAGTTTTGAATCATTGGGTAAGCTCATGACTAATGTTAGCTAATGACTCAGTAATGATAATTTGATCTAACAAACTCAAACGGCGATGGAGTCGATGTAATTGCTGTGTTTGGGATTTATGTCTGAAATGACTGGATTGGGGGAATCTAATGTTTAGTTTGTATTTTATACTAGAATTATGTACAGATAGCCCTATTAATATGTTTTGGTATACTAATATATTTCCAATGCATAGCATGTCAATAAAAATATAACTATTACTTAAAATTATTTATAAAACTGTGCTTTATTTTCTTTTGTTGTGAGTGAAACATTATTTTAGCATTAAATTTTGGTAGTTACGTATTATCGCAACTGTATTGTTGGCATTACATGAAACTAAATCCATGGTTGCCAATCCAACGCGTGCAACATATACAAAATCGGGGCTGCCAACTGGGCTAGTTATCTTGAAGGTTGGCATAGTTGCGATAGTACGTAAGTACCTAAATTTTATTTCAGGATTTGATGAAAATAAATGAAAACATAATGTATCGTTTGGCCTTTTCAATTCTCCTACTATTAACTCGCACTCTCTATTTATTTATCTTCGTGGAATTTTCAATCGTTAATAAGATACATTAATTCACATTAAATCACACATTTAATTCAATTGAGATGAAATTTTATAAACATTATTATTTTGGATGACAATACAGTATAAATTAATTATAATTAATAAAAATTAATTGATTAAAACTAATTATTCAAAGAATTACAAATACAGCCACGTTGGCATCATTTTTGGCGAGTTAGCGACCCTTTTAGCGACGTGTCAAAACATGAAAAGGTTCTTTTCTCACATTTTAAAGCGCTCTTTGAGCTACAATTTTCTATACATTATTGTTTTGGGTAAAAATACAATATTCAATATTCATCTCAGGCAGAGAATGGAGCGCCGATGCCAAAACACTCAGGGCAACGTATATTGCACTGATCAGGCCTATACTAAAGTATGGGTTTCCTGTCTACTTCTGCGCCTCACCATCTAACCTCCTTCAATTAGAAAGAGTGCAACTAAGCGCGGCTCGCATTATAACTGGCTTGAGAAACAGCTGCCCAAATGAGGTAGTACTTTATGAGGCTAATCTTCCACCTCTTACTATTGTTAGAAACTCAAACTTGGTTAAATACTATAATAAATTAAAAAGTTATGAAAACCAGAATCGAACCTCCGAATACTTATGTAAATGGAAAAACAACCAGAGATTAAAATAGTCCATTTAGTCTGGCCGATAAATTGAAGATCATTTCCCAATCAGTGGAGCATTCATCTCCGAGACCGGTTGAGGGCTTGTATGGAGTTCACTTCCACACTGAACTTCTGTCCCATACAAATAAAAACTCAGACCTTGCCCGAATACCTACAACAGCTTGCTCTGTAGGTCATAAATGGTATTCCAAGTAATGCCATATTGATATACACATATGGAAGTAAAGACGAGTCAAATCGCAAAGGGAGCGGTGCCTTCATCGAGAAGCTTTCATCCGGCTTTCTAGATGCAACCCAGAGAAAACTGCTCAGACCTCAGAAGTGAATTAATTGCTATAGACGAGGGATTAAAGTCCATCCTCAACAGAACTGACTCTAGCAACACTTGGATCATCAGATAGCCGTAGAGCCATTCAACACCTGCAGGACTGGACTTGTGTGGATGACCTCGTGAGCATTCGAATAATCTCAATAAGCTCAAAACCATAGCAAACTATAAAGACGTCCACTTTCGGTGGATCCCTTCCCATATAAACGTTCCTGGAAATGAAGTCCCTGATTTCTTGGCCGAAAGAGGCTGCTCTGAGATTGCGACCACTGATTATGCACTCACATATCGAGAGATTTACTCTTTAATGAAAATCAAGGACTAGCAAGTCTGGATAGCCCCCCTCCACCATCCCGGGAATAGTTGAAAAAGCCCTGGGGGTGCTTTAGATCTTGACGGAAACAGAAAGGATCCAACGGCTGTGTCCACATTGCTCAGTGGGCATTTGAAAGGCATGACCTTCGAATCTGGCCGTAAGGTTTTCCAGACTTGTTCCAAGGGTCACCTATTGCCAACTTCCCCTGAACATATCCTCGATTGTTTGGGGTTAGCTTTGGAAGACGTCCATGCGAGTCCACTTCTGGTGCTGGACTTTGCTATGGTTAATGGTCTCATGGATCTGATCTAGCTGCTGCTAGATCCTGAAAGATTGGACACAACACAACAACAAAAATACGATAATTTAATTAGAATTAATTAAAATTAACTGACTGAAACTAATTATTTAAAGAATTACAGATACGGCCACGTTTGTTTCATTTTTAGCGACTTTGGTCAAAATTTAAAAATATTTTTGTTTTCTCACGTTTTAAAGCATTCAGTTGAACTGAAATTTTATAGACACGATTGTTTTGGATGCCAATACGATACTTTAATGATGATTAATAAAAATTAATTACCACTTAACGTTGTGATTCTTGTCCTATGTATATACATATTTATATTAATTGGAACTATTTAATAAAAAGTAGCTGAAATAAAATTTTTCTTTGTTGATCTAAGTAAGAATTGACTTAAAACTTTTTTTATATTACTTGTTTTAAATGCAAATCATATTCGATACAACTGGTTTTACTCAGTACTAATATTAAACTATTTGATCAATTAAACCAGAAATAAGGACATTTTTTAAGTGAATTATAAATTTTTTGTTTCAATATTTTAATGCGGTCGTCGTTGCCCAGCAGCCATGGTTATGAACTTTCACTTCACTGGGGAGACTTTCAACCTCGACAGATTTAATTTGCATCACCCCCTACACGCCGGGTCTTCGGTGGCATTAGGATTTGAACCTGCTACTTAGTGCAATACGTGAATGGTTGGCGTGGTGAGGTAGTTCGAAGAGTGGACGCCAGCTCTGGTGCTGTCCTCGTGATTTTATCAAGACTCCAAATTACGAGGTCCATTACCATGAACCATCATGTTGCTTCAAACACACGTAAATTATACACACAATCAAATCAAATATAAAAAATCAATATTTCAAAATAAAGATTCACTAAATTTTTGCTTTTTAAAAAATTCTCTTCCATTATTGCACGGCGAGGGCTGTGTTTTTATTCTTATTATATTAAATATGCTTGCAGAGAAGAGCAATTTCTGAATATATATAAAGGATTAAATATATATATAATCCTTCCTTTCACCGTCATTGAAAACTATTCGAATAAAAGAATTTATTTGAATAGTAATGTATTGATTTATTCTTAGTTACACGAAAAATTTACGAGAAATTTTTTTTTTTCTGTTTATGCTTAGTCGAGCATTTGATTAAATAGAAATTCCGAGAAATATTTATATAAAGTAAATTAATCCTTTCTCTTACTATAAAGATTTTTCACAACACATTAAACATAAAAATGTTGAGAGAGTTTGAAATAGGAAAAAAAGCATTTATAAACTTCGAAATTAGTTCTTTCCGCCAATAACAATTACTGAAAAGGAACTCTTAAAATTACCGTCAAAGATTTTTAAATACAATATTTAAATATAAAATTGCCTACATAAATTCAAATACGCGTTTACATTGGATTAACTTAATATTTATATAGACTCAATAGACTGTTATTTTCAATACTTCTGATGACTAAATGACTCTTGACAAGGCAAAATATTTGAAATTTTAGTGCATATAAAAAGTCTAGCTTATTGAAAACAAAAGTCGAAATACAGAAATAAAAAGAAACCACGGCACAGGAAAATATTTGAAAATTTTCACCTCCCTGAAATTCTATAAAGTGAAAGAAATCGATCGATTTCAGCAGCATCAAATGCCACATTCAAAGTTCACGAAAGTATATTGAAATATAGGATAGTTCCAAGAAACTTTGCATTCTTTCAGAGGGAGATTCAGTACTTGTCATCCAAGATTTTCTTATCACTATTGAAGAATTATGCCTTCGATAAGATTACATGTTATAAGTTCAAATATTTTTTGTATAATTTTTTAAAAATTTATTTTTTGCAGTTTTTCATTTATTAAAATAAATTGAAGATTAAATATGAAGAATTATAGAAATGCGTATGGCATATAATTTTCTTCGAAAATTAAAAATATAAGTTAGGAAAACAATTTATTCAAAATAATTTAACAAACATTAAAATTGTGCGAAACAAACAAGTTTAAAAGGGGGCTTTTGAGATAACAATATCGACGTTCTTTTAAAGGGTGAAGGCGAGAATTAGATTCTCAAGTGTGGGGAGATCGACGGCAGGGGGGAATTACGGTGTGAAATTTAACCCCGAGAAACGAGAAATAAAAGTGTTTTGCAGCAGGGATTCCTGGGAGAGATAAAAGACGACTCCCAACGGGGGAATTAAGGGTCCATCGCAAGAGTTCGACATACGTTAGGGAAGACAGAATTTCCTGAAAAATAAAAGCTGTATTTGTCAACATTTTTCGAGCAGTTTTCCTGCAGAGCAACAAAATAAAGGGAAAAACTGACATTATCTTGCGAATTGTGATGAGAATTTCAACGAGACATCTTGCTCCTGATTTCCAACAAATTGTAGAAAAGTGTGATGTAGTACATTTGTCTCATTCAACCGATTCTGAAATTAAATGTGCTTGCAGCTATAGATAGTATGAAATTAACACAATGCATAAATTGAACAAAACTGCTGTTATTTTATTTAACATAGTTATTGATTGTTATGGTACAATGTATACCTTTTCTGAGATGCGAAACTAATTAATGAATGCGATCATTTTAAAAAAGGTGCGGCCTTCCGATATCCTACCATTTTGACAATGTGACACTCGCATCAAAGCAATTAAACCGCACCTGACGTAGATAATGGCTATCATTTCGATAAAACTTTCTAAGATGTCATTCAATTTTCTTGACTTTTGTCACTGATGGTATAATTATTAGGTTAAGTTATAAGCAAATAAGCTTGTTACCATTATCTTTTTTTATATAAACACCAGAACATTCGTCGGTGTCGATTGGACACCGGAGCAGAATAGTTTTTTCTCTTAGTTTCTCTTTTATTTCTTTAGCATTTTTAAAGGGAAAAAGGAAATTTTTCGTGACTTTTAATCACTTTTCATACTAATTAAAAAAATTTGTGGTTCTAGGGTTTTTGAAGAGATACAACTAAATACACTTAGACCATCCGCTGGTGTCATTTTGTCACCAAGGCAATTTATCATTATAAATAGCTGTCGTTCAGCAAAAGATAGTTCATCAATTGGATACCATTAGTAAAACAAATTTCTGGAAGCAATATCTCACATTTATTTGAGATTGAATGCAGTGTTACTGGGCTCAAAGCGGAAATAAATCAGTTGTACTGAAATCGTTTTGTCTAAGTGTTTAGTTATGCAGCATTTGATTAACTTTTCACAAAAAGTAATTTCATTCGACTTTCGAACCTTGTACAGAGCAGACACCTTGAAACGATGACTCGTAGAAAAGGTCTAAACCCTATGAAATTAATAACTTGTTGAAAGAGATTTTTCTGAGAATGAATCGGATGGTGGTCTCTCTCAGCGCAGTCTTGTTCTAATGCAGATTCCGATGAAGACATAAGATTGTGGGAAAGTGACTGAGAAGAATCTGAAGAAAGTGCAGATGAAATAGATAATATTCTTGTAAATCCTCATATATATGTTGCTAGAGATGACACAGAATGCATTCTGACAGATGTGTGACTCGAAATGTTTTGCGACAAAGCAGTGGTCCAACAAGCTTCTAGAAACATAATGTCAATGAATTTGCTATGAGCTAATGACTTCTTTTCATTGACAGCAGCTTATTAGAGCATATAAGGAAATACATTGAATAAAAAAAAGTCTAGTCTTAAAACTAAACCCTACAGTACAATAGTCCTATAATTATTGTTATAATAATTTTACATATTTTATAACCCGGTATCGAAACGACAATAATGTGTAATAATGTATTTAAGAATCATCAAAGTCCCGGACGTTCTAGTGATAAAGGAAAAAATATAGTACAATACATTTAAATATTATAATATAAGTATTAATGTTGCATGCTATTCAGAATAGCAGATTACATTACTATTCAAAACGTGGCCATAGGTACTGTCCTAGATATTGATAAGAAATGTCGAATTCCAGTTCCCTGGTGTTGGCGCATTTAGAGAAAAGCGGATTACGTTCACCCACTTAGTTTGCAGTGTAATGCCTCGAAGCAAACGCCACAGAATAAACAGCACGTTCTCCTCATCTTAATCCAATGAGTGGCAAACTCTAAGCTAGTAACGGCAACATCCTGCTCATTGCTTCCAGAGATGGGCAATCATGCTCTTCTATGAACGTGCATATCACACTATAGTATTGGTGTTCTGTGAAATAAATATCTTCCCTCTAGAAATACTTCTGCATCATTTGATGATGTTTTCTTTTTATTACTGGAATAAGTGCAATAAAACTTAAGTAGGTTATTTAAATACGTTATAGAAGGAAATAAATCCTGTTTAAATTAAATTTACGCATAATACAAAATACCCGTTTAATTTTGGCCTTACACGCCAAGATTGGTGCCATTTTTTGGTGATCTGACTCTTTTTGCCAAAATTTTGGCTTTATACGCAAGGGTTAGTGCTTTTTTGATGATCTGGCGACTTTTACCAAATTTTGGATTTTTGCACCAGGAATAGCGCCATTTTTTTTTTTGTCGATATGGCGTGTTTTGCTAAATATTGTGCGAGATACGTTTTATGCTGGTCAATCCTCTGAATATCCTTTTTTAATCGATTATCTAAATGTAACCTTTGTTTTAGCTGGAATATGAATCTTGATTCAAAATGCTTACTCTCAAGAATTGCCAAGAGTTACAACCACCGCAAAAGTGTAAGAATCACCAATTTTGGCAAAAAAAAAGAGAACTTCCAGACAGACTAAAAGGCACTCGGTCTTAAATTCAGAACAAGCAAACACAAAAGCAACCGGGGCCCATCAAAATCAGATTTTGATTTATTTTATACATATTTTTTTATTTCATGGTTGTTAAATAATTTATTTTATTTATGTTATACAATTCCCAAATTATAAAATTCCCCTTAAAAAGAACTGAATTATTCGTGTATAAGAATCAGTAAAAGTTAAACTTTAATTAAACCTCGATAAAATAAGATTTTTCTTACTTAAGTAATAAGAAAAAAATAAATTTATCTAAAAACTATTTTTCTTCTTTAAAAAAAAATCTCTGATATTCTTCTTCCATAAAACAAAATCTAAAATTCACTCAAGAATTTTTTTCACACATTCTACAGTCGACTCGACATTCTTCACCCAAATGACTTCATTAGGCAAGAACATTTTTCCCACTGTTTATTAAAAAATCTAGCAAAAATGAAAGTGCTAATAACCGCAAATAACATAAATCTTCATCGCATACGACGTAAAATTGCTTTTGGATAAATATATCCGTCTTAATCATAAATAGGATGATGTTATTTTTTTTAAAAAAATGCATTTAATCCATCACTATAAATCAACGCTAGAGGCGAAAGAAATTTTCACCAAATTAACAATGCAGAGAAATAAATCTTTGTAATCTGCTAAGTTAATTAAATTAAGCATATCAGAGCATTTTAAATCGTTATTTCTGAACAATGATCAAACAACTGAATTGTGTTTCGTAACGTGTATAAATTTATCTGTTAATTATTAAATATTATTTATTCATTACAGTTAATTATTAGAATGCAGCTGTGTTAGTGTAAATTAAATGTATTTTTTTAAAAAGAAAACACATGCTACAATTTGCATAAAATCACTTCCTTAAAGATAATGAAAAATTTGTTGAGGATTACATAAATAGATATATACGACACAAAAGTAATCTAAAATGTAATTATAAAAATGGCTAGTAATAATTCAACCGATTTTAATAATTAATAATATATTTATAAGTAATGTTACGTTTTGAAAATTCTAATCCAGTCATTAATTACACAAGTAAAGTATCTAATCTTTAGACTGATTCTTTTCAGAGATTAGTAGGAAATATTTTAGAAGGTTTAATTAAGAATTCAAACATATTTAAGCATATTTGCTTGCGTTCATTTTTAATTGAAGCGTGAATAAAAAGCGTTTAACAGCATACATATATTTAATGCTTAAATAATTAAACAGATTTATATTTAAAAATTGTATGAGGTTTTAGAGTATTATACAATATATTTTTTTATTTTTATGAAAAACTATAAATATTAGGATTTCAATACATTTTCAATGCGTTTTTGTAAAACTCGTTCATGTTAACTTAATAAGAGTGTACAATTAAAAATTAATTGAATATATTTATTTATATTTTGAATACTGAATATAATTATGTATGTTCTTAAAATTTAAAAACTTGATTTGTTATTTTATTCGAAACATGAAATAAAACATAGAAAGAGAGAGAAAAGAGAAAGAGAGAGAGAGAGAACTTTTCTACAAATTAAATAATGAAGCACATAACTTAACTACAAATTAAAAATTTAACATATTAAAAATCTGCTGTATTTGGCGAAGTGCAACATGTGCATTGCATCTGATGTAAATGTTTTAAATTGTAATAGTTCCCAGGATCACCAACCCAAAAGCCTTATTAAAACTTTGTTTTAAAAAATTGATATTAACAGATTTATTTTTTCAAAGATTGGATAAATTTATAAGTCAAACAATATTTAAAAAATTCTTCAACTTCAGATAATTCTTATTAAATATTTCCTTTTACAGTTAAGTTCTAAGCAATCTTAGGATATGCAAATACATTAGTATCAAGAATTGACCCTCCATGGTTTCAAAAGTTAAAATTGATTCATTATACTTTACTTCGTATAGTTATTACACTTGATCCGATAACTTTAATTCTGGTATTTTTTGCTCATAAGTAACACAGTTCATTCAAATAATTTTATAATGAAACGAAAATAGTCGACATGCAATTTGCAAAACAGGTTACAAAATCAATATCCCCAAAGCCCAATTTTCTAATTTTTTTCATACAAATAGAAAAAAAAAAAATTTCAAAACATTCTGCTGATAAATGCCCAAAGAAAAATTCGAATAATTAATTCAATTCTTAAAATAAATGGTTAAGGAGGGTCATTAAAGGTACTTCTACTGATGAAAGCAGACAATTTCCTTTAAATGACTTCCACTTTACTACGTTCCCTACTTCACAACCCTCCCCCCCTCACTAAGGAATTCCATTTATCAAATTATAAAAATGCTGCTTAGAACTTTTAGCAGGTGAGATGCATGATAAAGAACGTAGATTGATAGAGTTAAGTTTCAAATTAATGTGAAAAGAGAAAAATTTTAAAAAATCTATTTCTTATATATTATATTAAGTCTCTTATGAAATACGAGCTAAGCAGCTGTACTTAAATAATTAGAATTCTTTAAACACTGGAGTTATATAATTACTTAGGATATTAGATCCAATCTAATTTGAGTATTTTGAATTAATGAACTTGCAGAGAAGAGAGTATGCATTAAAATTTCTCATGGATGTAAGAAATAATTTATTTTTTTCTTTTTATTATTAATGATCATTAAAACACTGCTTTCAAATGAGTTCCGGAAAACATCCCAAGAGTAATGAATTAAAACTAAGTTTAAGAAGTTCTTACAAATAAAGAAGCTAACGATTTGACTGAAAGTGCATCACACGATATTTTAAACTCTCTCCGCTACTTTTGCGGCTCTGACATTTTCTATTTAATTTATAGTACACTAGAGATGTAAAGTAACGCACTGACCTGGCTTGTGTCATTTAGCTTGAATTAACGTCGCTTAAGAACTGCAGAAAGACTTTTGACGATGGATTAGATATTCTAACTTGATATTTGGCAAGCGACGAATTCGATATTTTGGAATGATATTAGTTGCTTACTACATCTTAAAGCCGGAAAAGCACATTCGATATTTTGATTCGATAATAAGGTATTAGTGTATTAGACGTCCACCCATTTCACCAAATAAAAAGAAATAGACAAATCGCAGGTGTGAACAAGATTGCGTTTGTATAAGAGTGAGAATTTTTTCCACTGTTGGCTACATATCGCGACATTTGACGGTAAAATATGTAAGCATCATTAAAAACTATTTGTCATAAATTAATGGGGTTTAGACCTGTAAAAAGGCCATTAACAACGGAATTAATATTCGCACTAAATATACGAGTTAAGTGCTTTAAGGTAACTGGGACGTCTGCGGCAAGGAAAAATGAACTTTTTTACACCAAATTTAAATGGTTCACACTTAAATTAAAAGCAACGGAAGTAAAATTTTTACGTTGAATTATCTGTATATTTATGCACCTGTTAATGTAAAAAAATTCGATTTTAAATTACAAATAAATTTGTATGAGCAATAAATAATCAATAAATATATTTTTTTATTTTCGAGGTATGTTCTTATTTTTAGGTACACTTTGCATAAAATCCATTGAATATATAACTATAAAATTTTACAGAGTTATTGTAAACATAACAATCCATAAAACGAATGGAAGGAAATTTTAAAAAATAAACTCATAAAATTTTTTAAAATTTTTAAAATTTAGTGATTCAAATTCCCTTTAAATTTTATGTGCAGACATTGTACAATATCTAAAATTTGTGAATGTTTAACTGAAAAAAGAAATTCATCACTTTATTGAAAATTTGGGGATCTTATAATATGCAAAATATCAGCACTATAGGTAAAGTAGATTTTGAGAAAAGTGCACCGTAATCACCATAGAAAGCATTTTGAGAAAATTGTACACAAATAAAGATATATTTATTTTTGATTTGTAGAATAATATTTTTTGATACAATATAAAGCTATGCCATAATTAATTGGATTATTTTGCATCATTTCTCAGTTTTTAAATTGTAAGTTTGAAGTTCTAGATTATATATATATATATATATATTTAGAAGTCTTTTTAATTACTCTTTCCTTACTTCATCAACACGTGTATCAAGGATTCGCACCTGCTTCCATTTAAAATACCAAAATTTTATGTCTATAAATTTTAGCATTTTTATGTACTTCACTTTGAACATCCTCATTACAGAATATAACAAAATTCCTTGCACATGTTTTTATTGTTATAAAAATACACAAAGAAAATGTCTTTGGTGAATTTAAAAAAATAATTTGATGTGTAACTTAAATGAAACTCTATTTTTTAAAAAAATTATAACAAAAAGTGTGTGTGCTTATATGACCACACGATAGAAGTGATAACTTCAAATTTTGTAATGTTATTTCAGGGCTAGTTAGGTGAATAAAAAAGAAGTAGATATTAGTATTGTCCTATAAAATTATTTATTCCTATGTCTGTACTCATAAAGTAATATTTTTGTGCGAAATATACAATCATGTTTGGGAATTAATTGTATTCTAAGAAGGAAACAATATGTTTATGGTAGCTCAAATAGGTTATAAATCATTTAGATTCAAAATTTTATTTAAAAGTCTATTAAAAAAACTGCGTCAAGCGTTGTTCCGTACTTCCTCGTGCTTCATTTGGATCATTTGACATAATTAAATTGAGTTTTGATTTTAAAAAATCAAATAAATGTTTGGATTTGTCTTTTGAAAACTCTACTTTAAAATTCCCACTTAAAATCATACGTAATTTATTCAGAAGACCCGATCCGGCTTTGTGAATTTTGGTTGTAATTCAACAAAATTTAATTCTATCCATGAATTAATTTAAGTAAAGGGATATTAAGACAGTTGATTAGGAAGAAAGGAATCTAGGTCAAAAGCTTTAAAAAGAGATTTAATCAGAACATTTATATCACATAGTCTCTGGCTTATACTAGCTCTTTTGTCATTTGTATGGCAGTTTTGTAGAAATATATCCGATACTGCTGCAAGGAAAGTCTTCTTAATTATATTTTGCTTTCTTGTATTTAAATTATTTTAATGTACCTTTTTCTTAATACCTGTATATTTAATTTTGTTATTTTTAATTTTTAATTGTTTTAATTTTCTTTTTAGACACAAAGTATATTTAGGTAATGGGATTAATAGAACTATTTGTTCATTGCTATTCTGATTCGCTTAAAAAATAGATTTTTATTCTTAAGTTCTCTCTCACTGCAATATTCCTAATAATAATACCATTTACTTAGTTCTATAAAAATTTGTCCTTTTTCTACATTGTATGTTTAATTTTAGTGTAGGATTTCTTTTTCCCTCTAATCCTATTTTTTAAAAACATTACGTTTCATTTTCATGCTTCAATTAGGATTAAAAAGAATGCCGCATTCATTCCCCTTGAACAGGGTCCTTAACATTTTGCCGCAAATATATGTTACTTATTTCACTCGGACTACAACATGAGAATAAATGTGTGAGGAGAGGGGAGAAATGATTTAAGGCCAAGATAATATTGGAAATTTAAAATGTGGAAAATTGATCAAAATATTATAAATCCTGTTTTGCATTTTTAATTAATATTTTTTATTTATGTCACTAACACTAAATTAGAAGCGTTTAAAAACCATTCCTTCACAATTTCTGCATCAGTAAACGTCTTCATATGATTACCACTAACATAACAAACTTCATATGATGTCTCTGTTACAGCTGGGATATTACCACCGACAAAACACATTGTAGATGTTGTAAAGATTATTCAAGAAAACCTATTTATCACCTCTAGAAAAAGAGTTCTTCGAGGAAAAGTGTCTTTGAATGATTCCTCTTTATTGGTATTTTTTAAATACAGCTCTTTTCTCGTGACAAATCAAACAATTACTGATCCATGTTTGTTTTTTACTACAAAAGAGTCAACCTCCCAATTGTCTTGAAATAATATATTTTCTTCGAATATTTTTAGCTTGCAAGATATAAAAGATAGTTAAAAGTTAGTGCCACCTATAAAACAGTCGCTACTCCACTGTTGTCTGTTATCACTAACCATAACCGTTCCAAATAAAAAAGAATATCAATTCGTACCCGTACGACACCGACAGCAAAATGCAAAATTGATATAGTTGATTTCTTGACAAAGAATTTCCCACCAAATTTTTAATAAAATGTTCTTAAGTAAGTGAATTTTTCAGAGCAATGTGCCATGACCGGACCACTTAAAAAGGTTCAGTGGGCCGCAGGTTGAGCATCGCTGCCCTATAAAGAGGTAAGGGGGCCCCACTTTGATCGAAGCTAGGAACTTTACTTTTACGGCGTATTAGTGAGGGGTAACGTCCCTCCTTTCCTTTTCAGGGGTGTGTATGTCCTACTGAAGTGGAAAAAAGCCAAATGAGCGTTATATTCCCGAGCGTGCCGTTCATTCAAGTTTACTATGCGGCAAATCGCGCCAGTAGAAGTTATCACTTCAAAAGAATCTGTTTTTGTACACATACATAAGAATATTTATTTATTTTAAAGTAAAACTAACAGTTATAAACATATAGAGTTAGTCATAAGCATTCAAATGTTAACAATAAGCAGTTAGAAAAACGAAATATCTATTTTACAAGTTGTGCATTTAATTTAGAATAATTCTCAAGATCCACTTTGTACTATATCCTTTTTATTTATAATTTAAGTAGTACATTGAGTATTTATAAATTGCAAAATTAGACATAAAATTTTGTTTTTTTTAAATGTTAATTATTTTGTAGAATTTAAATGTAGAATTTTCGATAAATTTGAATACATAATACGAAAAAAGTACATTCTTTGTATAGAAAAATTACTTTTTTATAATACCCATTATATACAAAACGGGTTTTGAAGAAAGTGTACCTGAATCATAGTTACATCCCATTTGTCTAAATTTATTTATTTAAAATTATGTTACATAAGAAAGTAACTTAAAAAATGTTCTGATGAAATAGTGACATTCATTTCATAAAAAAATTGTCAAGTCCTTCCCTCAAACAACTTCTTAAAAATGGCATACCTGAGGTTTTTAATCAAATGATCATGTATCATTATTTAAAACCGTTGAATGCACTCACACGAGCTCAGAAATTAGTTTTTTCCTTTTTATAAATTTGAACTCGTTGGAATAAATAAGGTAAAGATATTAATAATTGCATTAGAAAGCAAGATAATCATTCAAAATTGCATCTTCTTGTATGACCCACAGGGACTTTTTAAGGCATGGACCAACTGGACCCGAACCTAGGGCATCGGCTAGTTCTCGACTTTGGATTAGTAAGATCGTAATTCGAATAATTTCAACGATAAAATATTATTTTTCCAGTTGTATTCCCCGAAAACAGGGAATTTTGGACTAAACTAGCTACATGTAACGACCGTCGTTCATATATAGTCCTAGGCCTTCCACCATACACAATCATTAGTCATTCAGTTAAAAGGCGGAAGTTGGTTGAGCTGGTTAAGACGATTGTAAGTCAATCACATTTATTTGTTTCGGGTTTATTTTTTTTTATTTTTTTCCGGTTTGTACGAATATTTGACAACGTATGCTACGTACTGTCTACTTTTTAGGGTCATAGGTGGGCTTACATTTGTAAGGGGCCCCATGGCCTCAAAACGTCTTAAGACGTCCCTAATGACCCATATAAAAGAGCATTCATATAAATATTGGCGAAATTTATTTATACATTCTGGCCATTAAAATTACTACTCCAAGCAGGCGACATGCTACAGACGTGAAATTTAAACAACAGGAGCAAAGTGATGGGATATGCAAATGCATGCATATGCTTTTCAGCACATTCAGACAAAATAGGCGCCGGTACCGACACCTATAATGTGTTTATGAGGAAATTGTTCAGCTGGTTTCTCATACAAAAACCTGCATTTGAAAGTTGTTGCCTGGTGAAAGGTTGTTGTGATGCCTCGTGTAAAAAGCGAAATGAGTACCAGCACGCTTAGGACTTTGATAAAGGTCAAATTGTAGCGTAGCGGGATTACGGCTTATCATATCGCAGTATTGCTTCTTGCGTCGGTCAAGATACAATGACTGTTAGCAGAATATGGAATCGATGGGTTCAAAACGATACTACGGAAACCCTGTTGGATCTCAACGGCCCCCTATCACTAGCAGCCAAGAAGACAGGCATGTTACCCGCATTGCTTTAATGGATCGTGATGCCACGTCACGAGCACTGAGTCAAGAATTGGGGTCGTTTGCAAAACAGATGTCTGCACGAACAGTTAACGATGTTTGCCGCAGCATGGACTCTCAGCTCGGAGGCCATGGCTGCGGCTACTCTTGACACTGCATCACAGACAGGGGCGTCTTTAATGGTGTAATCAACGACGAACACCTGGGTGCACGAATGGCGAGACGTCATTTTTACAGATGAACCCAGGTTCTGTTTACAGCATGAAGATGGTCGCATCCCTGTTTGGCAGTATCGTGGGGAACGCACTTCGGCAGCTTGCATTCGTCATACTGGGTTATGGCGGGATGATATGGGGTGCCATTGGATATACATCTCGGCCACCTCTTGTTGGAATTGCTGGCACTTTGAACAGTGCGCGTTACATTTCTGGCTCTACCCTTTATTCGAGCCCTGCGAAACCTTGCGTTTCAGCAGGATAATGCACGACCGCATGTTACCAGTATTGTACGAACCTTCCTTGATACGGAAAGTGTTCGGCTGATTCCCTTGCTTACACGTTCCCCAGATATCTTACTAATTGAAAGCATCTGGTCCATGGTTGCCGAGCGACTGGCTAGTCACCATACGTCAGTCCCTACGGTTGATGAGCTGTGACATCGTGTTGAAGCTGCATGGACATCTGTACCTGTGCATGCCATCCAATCTCTGTTTGAATCAATGCCTAGGCGTATAAGTGTGGTTGTTACTGCTAGAGGTGGTTGTTCTGGGTTATGATTTCTCAGGATCTTATGCACCCAAATTTCTTGAAACTTTAATCACCTGTTATTTCCAGTATAATATTTTTCCAACAAACATCGTTTTGTTATCTGCTTTTTCTTCTTGGTGTAGTAATTTTAATGGCCAGTAGTGTATATAAAATGTATCGAGTGTAAATCAAAGTTACTTTATATATTTGATTTTTCAATTCATACTGTTAGGTCACACTCTATATATCTATATTTATTTGTTTGTTTGTTTATTTATTTATTTATCTTGGTGGAATTTTCAATCGTTGATTTTTTAAATCAATATTTTAAAGCGCTCAATTGAGCTGAAATTTTATATACAGATTATTTTGGATGGCAATATAATAATTTAATTATAATTAATGAAAATTAATTGATTTAAACTAATTATTTAAATAATTAAAAATACAGCCACGTTGGCGACTTACCGACCTTTTTGGCGACTTGTGTCAAAACTTGAAATTTTTTTTTCTCTATATACATGATTGTTTTGGATGACAATACGATACTTTAATAATAATTAATAAAAATTAACTACCACTCAATGTTTTGATTCTGTCCTATGTATATACATATTTATATTAATTGTACTATTTAATAAAAAAGTAGCTAAAATAAAATTTTCTTTGTTGATCGAAGTAGGAATTGGCTTAATTTTTTTTTATATTACTTATTTATTGTTGCTTTGAATCTCATTTCATTCTTGAAAAGCAGTTTATTATTTTTTTGTTGTAGTTGTACTTCAATGCGACTACTATATATAATACAATAAATATTTCTTTAAATATCCACTATGCCCCAAAAGTCTATTCAAAACCGATGTGCTTGCTATATGTATCTATAGGAAATAGTAGTTTATTATATCAGAAGAAAATATTCTAGTTCATAAACCTAAGAAATATCCAAAATCCTTAAAATACGAAAAATAGTTTCAAATATATATCATTTCAGCCTCATATACAAGTTTAATAATTATACAGCAAAAATAAACTCTTTAAAAATCTTTCTTATATTCAAATAATCTTTCCTTGCAAGCACACCAAACCCACCCCATTTATACATATTTGACTTGCCAAAGCCGTGCACCTGCGCTACAGATCTTCAAGCAGCAGAAGATGCCTCCCACTCAAGAAGCAAGTCATCCAAGCCTTGTGAGGGGAAAATTCCCCTTCCTCATGCGCCTGTGAATAATTTAAATCCGATTAGGTGCACTCCTGGAGCCAACCGAGTGTGCCAAGGAACGGAACCCTCGCCAAAAAGAATCGCCAGCCGGCTTTATTGGAGGGAAGGTCTTCCCTTGATGGATGTCGGTGATAAATCAGTAAAGGCTTTTAAGACCCGCTCTATCTGTCGGTCAACTCGGTTTTGATGTTGGGACGCCGGAATTCACTAATGGGGGGATCGCCTTTCATTTGGGCGAGGATGGATCGGTTTGGGAAAAGTTTAGAGCTGGAGGAATTTTCGCGGGAGATGGGATTCTCTCTTTTAAGAAATTGGAGGGACGGGAAGTTTTGTAGGGGGGAATGGTGTGTATTAAAAAGTTTGGAGGGTTAACAAATCCCTTTAAGTGGATACTAATTGTGATTGTGATGAGTTGAACAAACAATAAATACTGAATAAAATGTCGATAAAAAATAAGGGAATGACAATTTTAGTTACAGAAAAATTTTGAAGAGTATATTGTTTTACAAAAAAAAATTTGGGTAAAAGTACGGATGTTTTTTTAAGACCTTTGAAAATTTATAATACTTTCATGAAATGAGTTCCTACACATTTAATGAAAAATGCATTTTTAAAAACAGAGTTTCAATTTTGCTACATTTCAGAATAAAATTTTTCATACAATTAATAATTATTGTATAAAAAAATATTTGCTTAGTTATTTTTTAAAATTTATCCATGTATTTCATCCATTGCTTTTTCAATAAAAAATCATTTTAAGTGGTCAAGTTATATTTGAAAAATATATTTATATGATATAATATTCATTCAAGCACAATTTTTAATAAGAAACCTCACAGTAGAGAAAAATAGCTTGACATTATTTCAAATTCTACAGGGAAAAGGGAATGCTTTCATAAAAGTCTTTTTATGGAAAATAAATTAGTGCATAAATGATGCAAACAGAAAACGGTGAAAATTCTAAAGATTGACTGTAAAATTACTAATGAAACGATGTCGAACTCCGCTTATTTTTACTATAAATCCAGAAATGTACAACAAATGCAAAATAGTCTACGTAACAAAAATTTGGGGACCGTGGCCGTTGCTGACGACGAAAGTAAGTACCTAAATTAAAACCACTTGAAATGGGACACGCAGCTGTTATCTTTTAAAGTTAGTTTGTTTTGTTCAGCGATGTAAGAAAAGGATGGCTTTTCTTAAACAGCTTTGAACATTAAATTCTGTCAACGCTTAGATAAAACACCCATGGAGACTTTGGAAAGGCTAAGTAATATGTACGGTGAATCTACCGTAGCAAGATCCAAGGCTTACGAATGGCATCGGCGTCTTAAAAATACGAAGAACCACGAATACGAAGAACACGTTGGATGACTGACTTCACGGAACGCGGAAAATGTTGCATTTGTGTCGGAATATGTTTAAAAATATCGTCATCAAACACTTCACGAATCGCTGAAGATACATTCTTCTCGAAGACGTGGTTTGAGGGAATTCATTCGTCATAAATGGCCTCAGTTCTGGCAGAATGATAATTGGTATCTTATGCATAACAACTCACCAGAACACACATTGATCCAATTGGTAAAAGAGTTCCTCACCAAAACTCGCACTAGCATGCTTCCATATCCCCCATTCACTAGACTTCACCCTGTGTGACTTTTACCTGTTCCCATCCATGAAAAAGCATTTACAAGGACGCCGTTTTCTATCATCAGATGAGATGAAAGGAACATAGCAGGGGGCTAAAGGGGAGGTTGCGAAAACTAGCTTTCAGAAGGTATACGAACGCTGGCAGAAATGTATCATCACCCAAGGGGACTACTTAGAAGGTGGATAGGCTTCGGTGCAGTGATGGGTAAGGTTTTCTACACCTTGTCCCCGAAGCTCTGGATCATACTACGTATTAAAAATGGAGGAAGCAGATCAAAAATGAGTTTTTCTTGGTGTGTTTAAATATCGTTCTAAAACAGGGGATGTTAACTTGGAATGGGATAACGAATTTCTAGGGGACACAAAAGGAAAGTTTTAAAAATTAGATCCTACTCAAAGACACACTCTTAAAACATATACAATAATATTTTATCAAAACTCTCATATTCTAAAAAGGTGTTCGAGATCATATTATAAGGTTCGTAGGGGTGATGGTATAGAAAAAGGTTAAGAGCACATACTCTAAAACACAAGAGGCTATTAACTACGAATATGGTGCTTTGAATATCATTCAAGTGACTAGGGCAATTTTAAGTGTTCCCCATTTTTATAGCTTTTATATAAGGTCACGAGATCTCCTTTTCATGTGTAGGGCACATTTTCCACACCATTCATCAGCTCATCATATTTTGGAACTTTCTGGACTCAAACTTCTGTCTCATTTGAACACTACTAATCACGAAGTTCTCGATCTTAAATGACTATTTATTAACGTAGCCCCCTTAGAAGACACATTGGCGATGAATCTTGACGAGCTTTATTGGCGATTTACCTTGATCGAGTGTTGACACTGATACATGAGCTGACAATTCCTTGTCATGTCAATTTGAGGAATTTGAGCCTCGATAGATTTAAAGAGAGAATATTATTTCCTCTACATGGTGACTTTTAAAAAGCACTAGATTCGAATCCACGACTTGACAGAAACAACTCGTCCACGTGTTCATGATCAGTTCTATTAAACTTCAACGACCTTTGAGATAATGCTGTTGTGACGGGGCTTTATCGCGTTCTTCCTATTTTAACCCTCTTGGGGAATAATTGGGGCCAGAATTGAGTTATTTCATATCCAATCCTCTCAAGAAACCGCGATATGCAGATTAGTTAATAGATATATAATGGAGCTTTAGTATCCACGCGTAGGAGAATGGTAGAGTAGAAGAAGGAGACAGAAATTGAGATGCTGAAGCCGTGGGCTGTTGGTAAGATATTAAATATAGAAACGTAATTTATAGAATGGGCTTTAGCGTGTAAGGAATTTAAGGCACATAAAGATTTAGGATAACTTCTAATAAAGATTCGTGGTTAGGATTCCAGGCGCTATTTACTTAGAATTTAGAAATATGTTGTATCACTCCTGATTGTATCCTTATAGTAAGACTTGTGTTGTTTGGGTCAATATATTGGAATAGTAATATATTTACTATGGCGAATTCGAGGATCAATCATTTTCTCCTAGAAATCTAGGTCGCTTAGATGAAGAGCTGGTATCACACTTTGTTTAAAATACGTGAGAAAATTACATGTTTAGCAGACATGAAATAGCCACTTCGAAAAGGCATTCACGCAACAAGATATTGATTCTACAGATATCCATAACGATGAAAATATTGCCGGTGCAAAAATTTGTACAGAAACAACTTTCGATCCCTATATGTTAGAAGGAAGCCATGTCTAACGATCTGGGTTGCCAATTCATTCTTTTGAATTATTCCAAAAGTTTCTCAAACCAACCGTAAATAATTCTGGTCCAGTGACGTAGCGCTTTGTCATCCTTGAAAAGTCCATCGTTGTTTGAGATCAAGAAGCTGTGAATGGTTTCAAATAATCTTCAAGTAGTTGAACACAATCATTTCTTGTCAATGATTGGTTTGGTTCGACCAGAGAATGCAGTCAATGCTATATAGGAACAGCTTGAAATTTATGAAGTAACCACTAATTTGCACAAAGTCATATTAACAATTTGGGACATGGCATCTGTGGGTCTGAACCACTCACACATAAACATTACCTATTACCAATTGAAATCATAACTCATCTGTTTAAACAATGATCTTCCAATCATTTGGAATCCAGCCAATTTGCTTACTTGCTCAACAGAGGTGTCGCAACTGATAAAGTGCTGTTAATAAAAAACTCCAATCGTCATCTGTTGCCATATCCCATGAACACTAAATTTTTTTCAAAAGTCTTTATAAGCACCTCTGTAGTACATCTTGCTTTGGTCATTGTTATTTGAAGTCGCTGAGTCAGTAACGGTTGCCCTATGTGTAGGCAAGTAGGTGACGACGATAATGCCTGAACTAGTATTATCGGCACACTCTTGACGCTATGGATAGGGGAATATTGAATATTCCAATATTTTCCAAAATAGAATGCTCTACGTATTTAACTAACATTCCACACTCAAAGTCTGTTAATTCTCGTCGTGTAGCTCTAATAACGCGTCAGAAAACTTTTCACACGAATCTCTTTTTGGTACAAATAGAAAACCTTGACTATGTACTTCCCATTTATACTTTTTTTCCCGATGCTACTGCAATCTGGAAAGTTGCATATTCCTATCCAATGACTTTTGGCACTTAAATGCATATGTTCAACTAATTAAAATACTAACCACCACAAGTCATAACGATAAAAAAACCAAGGACTTCAAAAATAAATCTTGGAACAAAACCCAATCTTCTCAACAAATTAAAATTAAGAAAAAAGACACTCAGACATATTTTGACATAACAATCTACCTTGAAAGAAGGGAAAAAATCTTAAGTTTTATTCCACTCGTACATTTTGCAGTAACGAAATACTTTTTTTAAGTGCAAGAAGATACATTGTTGCATTAATTTTTGAAAAAGAGCAAACATTGCGGAAACCACAAGAGAATTCTTTAAATTAGCGACTAATCCAAGAGAAAAATTACACAAACAGTCTATTAAAAATTCTCTAAGAATATGATCGAGGAGCACTTCAGCAGTAAAAAGTTGGAAAAATATTTTCTTTGTTCGAATCACTGAAGGATTGAATCCCTTCTCAAGTTCTGTTCCAAATCCAAACCGACAGCCATCGGTTTTAAAATTTTACGCTTGTCGTTCTTAAGCTTTAAAAAGACCCCTTATATCCCAAGAGTACCGAAGAGGAAAAAAATAAAGGCTTTTATTCTTTTTTTTAAATAAAAAAGATGATGAATCGATTCCTGTGTTTTCAGCAAGTTACGGTAAATTCTTTGTCAGTTGTTTGGATGTTTCGCTTCAAATAAAAAGATTCAAAGCAAAGGATTCCAATAAAGATGTCTTCTTTTTTAAACATTTTCTAGTCTTTAAGTAATTTTTATTAGTTAATTTATTGATTTATGCTGCATTAAAGAAAGATTTATATTTCGGTATAGAATTTTAAGGAGATATTTTATTTTTTTGTGTGGATGGTTTTGAATATATCCCGATAAAAATGTGATCGAAAGAATGTTTAATGATTTTTTTTTACTAAGAAAGGTAGAGGATTTAATTTATAATAGCAAAAATAATGCTTACATATATAGAAAAAGTAAAGAGTATCTTAAAAATTTTTGAATTTTAAATCTTATTTAAAGTTTTAGAAATAGGTTAGATTAAACTATCACAGGTTGTTATAAAACTTATTATTAGAAAAAGCATTCACTACTAATGTCACTACACATTCTAGATATATATGTTTTGAAGTTTAAATATATATCTTTTTTCCAAAAATCATAGTTCTCACTCTGAAAACTAAAGCAAATGTATGCTACTTAGACAAAGTAATCACTTGAGCTAATATGCATTTATATAGTTTTAAAATCCAACATAATCAGTTCACGAAGTCATGCCATTAGAAGACGTCTTCGTTTTTTTAACTACCATATCAAAATACTCGAGGATTTCGTGACTCAGTTCCATTGAAAAAGAAAATACATTATCTTACAGACAAATATATAGTTGAAATATAAATATTCTTCATTCCAAACGCATTCTATGCAGTTTATTTTTTAACTGTGCGGAATCCCATCAGTAGTACGCAATGCCCCACCAATTGGCAAGGTCATAAGTTAAACTCAATTATTTATAATCCATCCACAAAAAAGAAAAACGACACCCACAACTCATCACAAGATCTCCGTAACTATTAGACCTAGATACTTGAAATTTGGCAGGCATGTTTCTTTTTTTGAAAAGTGTTCCGCTAAAGATAGGTTTGAAGGAGACAGATTCCAATGAAGGACTACGGTGTGTTTTAAATAAAAATTCTCGCATTTGAACTATAAACCATTGAGACTTTAAATTTGGCTGGAATGTTTTTTTTAAAACGCAGATCTGCTAAGAAAAGATTTTATGAGTACAGACTTAACCGAAGAGGATTGCGAGGGCGTTAAAGATAAATAAACTTTCATTTTAAGAATTTAAGTGCTGTTCGTTTGAAATCAAGAGGCTTCGACTCTAAAAATGCTTTTGAATACAATCGAAAATTTAATGCAGACTTAGACATCTCAGTAGCTTAAAAACAATACACAGTCATACACAACATGGCGCACACAAGGGGGTGAACCTCCCCCCTCCCATGGCCCTTGATTTTTTGATTGATTATAATCCAATAGATATAGTACGTAAAATTAAGCTAAGAAATTGAAAATTAATAATTAATATTAATTAAAGCTGATTATTTACTCAATAATTCATTTTTTACTGTTTTCTTTCCCGACAATCGACAGAATCAAAAGAATATGTTGGGGCAGCGTAGGTATGGTACGAGAATGGCGGACTACCCTGCCCCCCAAAATTCCTGAGTGCGCCACTGGTCACACAACATTATGAAACACCCAGCGAAGTATGCTGGTAATGGCTAATATATACACAGATACCTCCTATACTAGTCTAATTTATTACTCAAAAATTCGATGGCTTTTCAGTCATGAATTTTTAAACTTCAAGGTTTTTTGTTGTTGAACAAAATTATCATTTTTTAAAAAAATTTCCAAAAATATGAATGAGAAATATTAAAAGGAAGTTTAAGAATAAAATAACTGTCTTTTGAAACTGACATAGAAATTCATCCAAGGGAATATCAAACTACTCGACAAAACAGCATATTGTTGTCATCTTATTTGTCAGTATCAGCGTTTTCAAAAAAAACTATTGCTCACAAAAACGAATTCAAGATGGAAATAAATCTCACTTTGACTCTTGTCAGTCGTTATTACCAAAATCGAAATTTTCGGAATATGCTAAAACCAAATTAAATTGATTAAGAAAATGAATTCGGAAGAAGATTTTTGGACTTGAAGAAATGTGAAAATCAATTTCAATTATTTCTTCCTCCTTGTCCATTGATGTTGAAAGTGTTAATGGGAATTTATAACTAAATTAATCGAAATTAAGTGCGATTCTCTATTGTAGTAAAAATATATGAATCGTGGGATTTCACATTTCTATAATTATTTATTAAGACCAATTTCTGAATATGTTATTAGAAATTAAACGTAGCTTATCTATGTGCGGTAGGTACATTTGTAAGAACAGTTACTTTCATTTTTAAAAAATAATAAAACAGTGGAAAGATCAAGATTAACAGTCAGGAATACAGTACGTGTAAGCAATTTTACAGACAATTACAGCGCAAAAAAATGGAACTAAATTTTAATTTGGTTCAAAAAACATTACAAATTTCTTCAAAAAATATTTTATTTAAATAATATTAATTGGAAAAAAATTCTACTACATATGCATTTTTGATATGCTTACATTTTGTGTATTATAGTCCGATATGAAAGGGTTAAAGCATTTTACTAGAAAGGAATAAAACTTCAGCAAAAGTTTATCAAGATTCTATCATAGAACCAATCGTGAAGTCTCTGAAGCAAACCTACTCAATGGAATCTATTGTATAGTAGAACCTCTCTGTTTTTGTGCGGTAGATAGAGACCGCATAAAAATAACCGCACAAAAAAAATATTCGAAAATTTCATAAATTCTTACATATAACAAACAAATTCGTCTAAATACTACAGAATTTTTTTTTATGCGGTTGAGAGGGGAAAAAGTCCGCTCTTAGAAAATGCGCAACTATTTACGAAATTTATGAGAAGTACTTCCATGAAAAGATAAATAATTAAATTATACACATGAAAACATTTTAAAAACGGTTAATTACGCATTGAATGCACGGAGAAGTTTTCAAAATGCATATACATAATTTACTGCTACTCATTGTAATCCAAAGGCGCTCATCTTCTTGCTATGAATTAGTTAATAATCGCGTTCGTCACTTGAATATACAATTTCAATTGATTTATTTTTTGGAACCATAAATTAAGAGACAAGTTTTTGCGATGAAGGTCAATTGGTACAGTTGCTTATAACTGTCCCGATAACCAGATACTCGTGATCGAAGTTCTTTTTGAAATTTCACACTCCTTTCAGAATTGGTATGTATTTTGAGAAAATGCTTTCCCAATTCGTTGGAAAGCTGTACACTGCATATATTTTATCCGCTCTCAAAGAAACCGGTTTTTCTTGTCGTCTACATAATCTGTCAAATTATTGATAATGCCAGAATCATTTAAAAATTTTTTCTTTAATCAAGGGGGCTGTTGGCCGGGTTTAGAAAATCAACTGAACGTGCATTGTCGGAGACTATTTATAACAAAGGAAGAGAGCGTCTTGAAGTGTATGTAAGTACATTGCAGTGGCGTAACGTACACCCCGCAATCCCGGGACTCTAGGGGACCTTAGACATGACTGACGCCTTGTGCGTATTTACATAATTTATAAAATATTAAAAGCATAGCCAGACTTTGCAGGGAGAGGGGTTAAAATTATCTGTTACGCTACTGGTAAAATTGATAGAAAACATTAAAGTGTCACCAAAGCTATTGAAATTCATATATTGCATAAAAAAAAATCGCTCAAAAATAAAATTGCACAAAACAGATCATGCAAAAAAAAAATCGCATAGAAAAGGAATGTACAAAACAGGTTCTACTGCAGTGTTGCCAGATCGTGCAATTTTTCGCGAATTTTGCTACTTTTTAAAACTTTCTGCTATTTTTTATCTATTGCTACTTCGGAATTTTATGCTACTTCCTTTAAGATCCGCTACTTTGTTCTACTTTCAACCAGTGTTAAAAGTATTAGAACAAGTTTCGAAAAATAAAATAATAAAAAATGACCCTTTGTCTCTAAAGAAACATTAAGTTGCAGTATGTTTTACCACTCCAAAAAGACTCGAAACGCTGTAATTTTCTCCCCTCGCCACCCCCAAGTATCAGAGCCTAACTATGCGGGACTCTCCTATTTTGCCACTTTTTCCACTGCAAGTGGTAGAAAAGAAATGATGGGATTCTTTCAATCCCGATAGAACATGAAAAAGGAACACGTAATATTCTTTAAAAGGCTTCCCCCTTTTTAGAGAATTTCTACATAAATATTAAACTGAAATTGTGAAAGGACAAATTTATAGAACAAGTATATTGTATAATTATCATCAACGGTACTGCATTGAATTAAAGAAAAAAATCTATTTTTGAAATTTCATTGCATCATTAAAATAAAAATTGCCTACAATGAAAAAAAAGTAAGCACTGTCATCTAGGAGTTTATGTGATAAAATTGATTAAACCCCTTTTGAAAGGTTTTACCTAGATTCAGGGGGTACCCCCGTTTCGGTCCCAAGGACAGGCCCCAATGCCCAAAATGACGCCGAATATTAGGGGGTTGGGGGAAACGACTTTTCAACCCTTTAAAATTCCCCCCGTTGGCCACTGCCTGAAATCCTCTTTTTCCAATCAATTTTTCTTTCTATCCCTTTTTCTTAAATAAATACAAGGGTAGAGTTAAAAATTGTTGAATTACAGCTGCAAATTTTAGCAGAATTTGAGTGGATTAATTTGCTCTTTCAATGTGATCATGTTGGTCATTGCAAATTACTGAATGCATCTTTGAATCCATTTTTAAGAGATTTAGCTACATTTGCAACCTTACAACCTACCAATAAGTAATGCCACTGTAGAAAGGGCATTTTTCAGAGTGACGTCAAAAAAGACAAAATTAAGGAATCGAATGTGCCTCGAACTGTTCGAGTCATTCTCAGAATCAAAATCACTTTGGAAGAATGAGGTGCTCAAGTGTAGTATAGGGGGGCCACATCGAATTTAGCGATTTTTCTTCAGATTTGGCGATTTTTATCTAAATGTCATGGTGAGATATCAAATTCATTCTAAAATAATTAATAAATATTCCGGAAAAAAGTCCCTTTTGCACCAAAAAAAGAGACTGCACCAAGTGGCTCCCTCTATACCACACTTTAACCGAATGAGGGACTTGCTGCGTTGATTTCATTCCATCGCTACAAATGCTTCAAAACAATTCAGAAATTTGAAAAAAAGACAAAGCAGATCGCGATATTTAAGCAGGAAGAATTTGAATGTATTTTAAATGAATTAAATAATGTAGCTTTAATGTAGTTTTAAAAAAATTAAAAAATTATATTTATAAATTTAAGAGAAAATCGATTCGCTACTTTTCCCTTCCCTTCTTCCTGCTGCTTTGCTGATAGTTTCTGGCAACTCTGTTCTACTGTACTTTTCGACCAGACTGTGCCCCTGCTCACAAGGCGAAGACGACCTAGAGATAGGTGAAAGAGAGTGATCCGGAATTTAATAGAACAAAAAGATTGCCCTTCCAACAGTCTAGATTGAGCTCCATTCGAATACGAATTGCGGTCAGTATTGGAGGTGTACCATCTCCTGTAGGTTACGTGTGCCACGATAGATGATTTTAAAACCAATAAAAATTCTAAAGGTGATCATTTTGAATAAAACATTAAGCAATATACATTTAAATACAAAGGTTTTATTTTTTTTCAACTCCTTTATAATTGCGATAGAAACTTATGGCAGACTAGGTACAAACTGAATGTCGAAATTCAATCTTAAAGAAAAATAATCGAACAGATATGAAATAAAATTGAAACTGCTTAGCTCATCTATTATACGTAAAAAAATGTAGTGCAAGACCTTTTCCTATCTTCTAAATAAAAATATACTGCATAATACTTGTAAATTTTGAATTTCAATATAGATTAAATACATATTCTTATTTTAGATATTAAAATAAAATCCAAATTTTTTAAAAATTTAATTGATAGGCAATTTAAAAAGACCAAAAGTACCACAAAACGAGTTACTATAATTTGTTACTTTAAGTAAACCCAAGCCTTTAGATCCAATAACTTGGAAGCCACAAAAAAGGAAACCACATCACCGTAATATTTGTGGCATAAAATCAATATTAAAGCTCCATAAGTCACGATGTGTGTGTGTGTGTGTGCTTACATCCTAATCTCCTTAAAACATAATTATAACACTTTTATAAGACTCTAGATAGTCCAATGACTTACTGGGATGAATATAAATATATCCCCGACGCTAATTTTAAATTGATATCTAATGTTTTTACTTCATACATTAGCTAGTAAACAAAATGGAACTTTAATAACGCTATGTCCCGGAAATGGGGAATTTCTTCTTTTTGGCAAAATACTCAAGATGGAAGAGAGTAACTATCAATAAATCAATGAAATCGACATTCCTTCACATCCAATGAGTATCCACCTTGACGTCAATTATTTCTAGAAATCCAATAAGTGTTTGGAAGGGGGGGGATAAGTGTGGCTTCATTTTCAGAAGCAAGTTCCGGAACTTTTATAAATAGTTGATTGAAGAAGTTATTTTGCACTCTTTGAATGGAGTGCAGTGCTTGCTCGAGATTCGAAATTTCGAATTTTTCGAATTTCTAAAGGGTGTCTGTGAAAGTAGGAAATAATAGGATGTTTCCAAATTTTTCATTACCAGGAATATTCAGCTGAAAAATGTCGATCTTGCTTCTATGACCTTTCATCTATGTATTCCAATAATAATGAATCAGATGATATTAAAATGAGCAAAAAACCTTTGTATATATTGTTTTCATTCTTTAATAGGGTGTTTAATGGTTCTCAATTATTGTATACCAATACATTTAAATGTTAAACGAGAGAGCCTATATAGAAGCAGGATTTGATTTTTCAATTCCTATTTCTCCCTATATGTATTTACTTATATATAATATATTTATTATTTATATGTTTTATATATTTATTATTTATATAATATTTATTTATATATAATTTTACCTTGTCCAAATTTTCAATCGTTAATAAAATACGTTTTATTCATCCACTGAAGTTCAAATACATTTTTTTAACTTGTAGTAGGTGACACTTGATGTTAATACAGTTTTTTGAAACATTAATTCATTAATTAAATTTTAATTTTTCCATTTTAAATTTATTCTGCGTTATTTCTGACAGAGTTAGAACTAGCACCAACAGATGGTGCCAGAAAGCGTTTCTCTAACGAATACTTTCTTAGCAATATATTTTTTTTAAACTTGTAGTGGATGACACTTGATGTTTATACAGTTTTTTTCAAATGCTATATAATTCATTAAGAAAATTATTTTACTAAAATAAAATATTTCTTTGTTGACCTAAGTAGAAATTTTCAATTTTTTTATACTACTTTGCTATATTTAATTAACGTTGCACTCTTTGAAGCTACAAGAGGGCTATTGACAACGGATTTCGAAATTTTGAAACTCAGCTAAGGAACAAGTACGACACCTGAGTTGGTATCCCATTTTCTCACGACATACGAACGTGCATCAATCTTTTTACATTGCGGATATTCAGTGACACCAGAACAAGAGATCACAACCCGACATAAGGAATGCTGGCCAGGAGTTTCTGACCACGACTTCTCGGCTACTGCGGCCAATATTACGAAGAGAGGAATAAAATTTGTGGCCAGAAAAGTTATGCAAAGTAAAAAAGGACAGTTTTTTTGCAAAAAATCCAACAAAAACATTGATTTAAACACAATAAATTGAAGTTTTTGGCTCATTGAATTTTAACAAATAGGAAGTATATTAAAAAAATATGTAAATATTTTTAATACTACGTATTTTTATGCCGATCTCTTCTCCCGCCAATTGAGGGGTCATGGTCGTGAATTTATAGCTGGCACTGTCGAGTCGTGGGTTCGAACCCGCTACATAGAGAGGTGGATGCGCTTTAAATCTCGTTTCTCAAAATCTCCCAAATCGGCGTGGTGTGGAAGTCGGGAAAGGGGGAGCCAGCAAAGGTGTCGTCCTCGTCATTTGAAGGGATTCAAAAATAAGAGGTCTGTCGCCACTAGTCCACTTGTAGCTTCAAAATGCGACGTAATTTAAATCAAATAAAATCCCCCGTATTTCGAAAATACCAATGGCATGAGTGAGTGAGGATGAGAGATATTTTAACGTCACATTATAAAACAACATGAGGGCTATTGGCGACGAACCTCGTGATTTTGAGCCTCGATTAAGTGAAGAGGATGACACATGATCTACCTTCTCCTTTCAGCAAATTACCGCACCACGCCAATGGGAGGTCTTTGAGCTCAACTTATTTAACGTGAATCAGGCCCCTCTACACGGCAGGTCTTCTGTGATAACAGGACTCTAACCAACGACACGCCGAACACGAGTTCTTGACCATAACTACTAGACTACAGTGGCCACAGCAACGGCAGGAAAAACTCGCCAAGAACGTCTATAGAATCTAATATATAGTTTTCTCTTTCTCTTCAAGGATGTAATATCATTTAGTAGTAATGTTTATTATACCTTCCTAATTCAACATAAGAGGTAATCATTTAAAATAATAGCGCAAACATTGAAACACTGTATCCGATCTCTTAAATGCCACAAACCAAGCGTTACATTTAACCTTCCTACAGAGTTCTTTGTTTAAAAATGTTATAGAAAAAGCTTACTTTTGTACAAAAGTCTATCCTCAGCAGGGATTATCTCAAAAGGTGCCTTACAAAGGGTTGTTCTGTAGCGCTACAAAACACAGAAGGAAGAGAAAATAGCACTGAAACCCTTTAAAGACACAAATTACTCTCCAGGGAAATTTTGCTAAAAGTGAAGAACTGAGCAAACAAAGAGAAGGTTTTATGCGTGCCAAAAATTTTAGCATAAGACTTTAAAAACCACTTATACACAAGAAAAAGTACAACATAAGTTTCAAAGTTAATATAAAATATGTGCCAATTTCTTAATTATTTCTTCAAAAATTCGAATTAAGTAATACATCATCCCAACGTTATATGAATTAAAGCTGACAAAATTAATTTAAAAAATGTATCAAAAAATGCATTTAAGAAATTAAAATAATTCTTTTTTTTTTCTACTAATTTTATTTGAGTTTTTTCTCTCAGAGCTTTCTGATTCTAAACTTTAGTTTGAAAAGTTTTTTTTTCTTTCTGTTGGATTTCTACTAGAAAAAATTATACTTTCGTTCCGATTACTCTTTTAATTGAAAATATAATACAAAGCACAAAGTTTAGCTTTAAATTCGTGTAAGTTTCACAAAACAATTTGTATTTGAATGAAGATAAAAAACAAATGTTTTAATGAGAAAAATATATTTTGTAAAGTAAAGACATAACTGGGTAGAAATTTAAAATATTTTTTGTTTTTGTTTATACAAAATATTGTATCCATTCATTCTATTTTTATCCATTTTTATTTGTTTGAAGAAAACTTGTTTTTACCGTTGAAAGTTAATGACATTGTTCGCGCACTGATTCTCTACACATTATTTAAAATCTCTAAAAGATTACACCACACATTAAATGGCTAAGACTAAGAAAAAAAAGAATTTTTATTTGAGCGTTCTCCATACGCCCTTACTCCTACTCTGTTTACACATACACTGAAATCTACACACACTAGCGCCCTCTTGCGACAAACATTCACTTTGTTGTGGGCGTCACAAGAATTATTTGTTCAAAACTGAACATGCATATTTTCAAAACATTACTTTTTGAATTTTTCTATGTTTTTCCTTTAAAGAAATATTATGGAATATTTAAAAATTAAATAATTCATTTTTTTAAAATCAAGGTTTGAATGCATTGGCAGAATCAACATGCGTTAATGCCGCATTCGAGTTTTTAATGTCTATTTGCGAGCAAAATTTAATTTTTGTTCAAGGGCCTGAGGTTTGAATCCCAGACAAGGCATGAATGTTTGTCAACATGTACAAACTTCGCGGCATGAGGGTACTCTAAATAGCCGCCGAGCCACAAGTCCTCTCGTGAGGCTGGTGGAAGGGAAAGAAGAGAGGTGGGAGGCCCCTGACCTCCAGCGACCCAAGGTTTGCTCTCTCAAAATTGGGGTGGAAGCGAGCCAAATAGTACTATCACCTGTATGGTGCTCAAAGTTACGGCTAGCGACAGGCGTGCATCTAACCTTTTAGCGTGATGAATTTCGTGGTCCTTGATCTGACACCGTCAGCTAGGTGCAGTGGCGCACACAAGGGGTCCTGAGGTCCGCGGACCCCAAAAGCCCTTTGATTTTTTTAGATTGATTATAATTCTAAGTATATAGTACGTAAAATTTAATTAAGTATTTGTTATTGATTAATTTTATTAATTAATGCTAATTATTTATTCAATAATTAGTTTTTTACTGTGTTTTGTTCCCGAAAATCGACAAAATCAAAAGAAGCATGATACAAGAATGATGACTTTCGACCCCGGATCTCCCCTTGAAAAATTCCTGTGTGCACTACTGGCTAGGTGGCATTAGAAATAGCAACAATAATTGCATTTTAAAATCGAGGTATCCTAGCTACAACTTTCATCCAAAAAAGATTTTATTAAATAAAACATCTCTTCTTCACACACACAACTAAAGCGATTAATACATATTAAATTCTTAAAAACCTTTCACCTGCAAGTCACCCACTTGCATTAAATTACAGTCACTTTATCCCCAAGTCGTCAAGCCGAACACATCGTCTTCTCTAACTCTCATCCCATTAACACAAGAGGCCCTTAATCCGAGGGCGATCATTTATTCCAAAGGCACTGACGACATGTCAATCCAAGCTGCAAAATCTGTCAACGGTGTGCTGGATAAACATACCTGTTTATACTGCCCAAAACACAAAACAAAATTACACCATCCACCCCCACAGACACACGACAAAACATAAATAAACAAAAACTTACCGTGATGATGATAGGAGGGTTGAGGGGGAGGCCCGGTTGTCAACAGAGATGGATGACTTCCTCCCAGAATCGTCTGGTGCACCCCCCTGCAGAAGAAGAAGAAACAGAATTTTTTACTTCACTTCACATCAGTGCCTTATATATTTTTTAAAAAAACAAAACTCTTTAAGGTGGAAGAGTAAAAAGAAAAAAAAAAATTGACAAGATGGAACGTGTTCTTCTTAAAAGCTGTATGCACAAGCGAAAATATGCCTGACACGAGATCATAAATATTTATGCGCATGGGTCCTAATCTAGTTGTATTCACTCTGTACCACACCATCTCTCTCTCTATCCATCTGGTTGGTAAAACGAATTTTGGGCTTAGTTTTATCGAAAAGTGTTGCCTTGTTTTTCTTCGGCGAACAATAGTTATTGCCTCCGAAAAATATAGTTGAGTGCATGACTTAAAAATGAGTGAGAGATGAATTTGGCGAAAAATGGACCGTGATGTTTTCCCTTGAAGAAGCGAGAAGATTTGAATGCATTAGCGTCGGCGAAGTTGAGTGTGTTATGATATGCTAGGGGGCTAAGGGGAATCTGATTTATGTGAAAGGGGTGGTTTTTGAAATAAATTTAAATGCTATAAAGGTCAAAAATTTTATTTTATGGATGAGAATGAAGATGAAGTGGATATTTTATTTATATTATGCGTGAAAACACCATTTACGTAACGTTATTGTTTGAATTAATGTTTATGTAACGACGCCCTCATGAAAAGAAGGCAGTGTAAATGTTAATAATAAAAAGCTTCGCTATATCTTAACTCTATAAAAACACTGAATTTAAGTATTCATAAGAATAAAGTCAAAAATTTAAAAGAATGAATGGTTGTTGCTGAAGTCTGTTTACTTTCTTTTATAATAAGCAATACATGATGTCAAAAAATGCTTTCTTTAAACATAATCTTTCATAAATTAAAGTGGCCGTGGTAGCCGAGTGGTCAAGATATCGGATCGTAGCTGGCTTGTCACGAGTTCGAGCCCGGTACCACTAAAGACCCGCCGTGTAAGGGAGCGATACACGTTAAATCTGTCGAGAGCTCAAACGTTTACCCGTTGGTGTGGAGTGGTAGTTAGGAGAGTGGTGCCAGCTCAGATGTCGTCTTCGTCACATGACCATGGTTCAAAATGGTAACCGCGGAAGCCAAATGTGTGGTTGGGGTTGACAGTGAGTGTTTATTAACGTCATATTTGAAAAAACACGAGGGTTATTGGTGACCTACCTCGTAATTTTGAACTACGGTCAAGTGACGAGGACGACACTCAGGCTGGCACCCAACTCTGTTACTTTACACCAACGTAAAAGTCAGCCAAGACAGATTTAATGTGCATCGGCCCCTCTTCATGGATGGTCAGTGACTTCAGGACTCGAAGCCACGACTCGACAACGTCGTGAATGAGTCCTTGACCATGGTCACTAGACTCCAGTAGCCAAGGTCATGGTTTCAAACTTATGGTCAGCCGTTACTTCCGTCAAATCATGGATCCATGTCCTGAAAACCCGCCGTTTAGAGGGGCTGATGTCCATTAAATTCGTCAACGTTTTATGTGATATGGTTTGGATACTTTAACATTTTTTACGTGTTGGAGAGCGGGGTATTAGCACGGAAGTGTCAACCTCGTCCCCTGACTGTAGTTCATTGCGCAGTTATTATTGATTACCAAATGCAGCTTCGAGTGAGTGAGCCCTATTCAGCTACTCGAGGGCGTTTGGCGACGGACCTGGAAATTCTGAACTATGGTCAAGTGACGAGGACGACACCTGAGCTGGTAACCTCCTCTTCTAACTTCCACATCAACGGGAGGATGTACGGGATCCTCGGCATCATGCATCGATTAACGTACATCGACTCCCTTTGCTCGGAGATTCTTCAGTGGAATTATGCTCGGACTCATGATACGCCAGCCACAAGTCCATTACCTTTACCACTAGGCTGTGGCCACGGTAGTCGAGTGGTCAAGGTATTGGATCGTGGCTGGCTTTGTCACGAATTCGAGCCCAGTACCACTCAAGACCCGCCGTGTAGGGCAGCGATGCACGTTAAATCTGTCGAGAGCTGAAAGGTCCTCCGTTGGTGTGGAGTTGCAGTTAGGACAGGGGGGTGTCAGCTCAGGTATCGTCCACGTCACTTGACCGTGGTTGAAAATTACGTGGTCCGTCGCCAAAAGCCCTTGTGTAGCTGAACTCTGTAGCCCTTGTGTAGCTGTGTTCACTGACTCACCTGATCACTAGTCTATCGCGGCCACTTTGCATTTTTGAAATATGTGAGAAATTAAACTATTAACCAATACATAAATTATATAACACCAAAAAATAAATATTAATACGATATTTCAATCAGTGTATAAAATTTCAAGAGCGCTTTCGGAATTAGGTACAGAGTGGTAAAATAGCGTTTATGTAAGCAATAAAAGTTTAACCATAAGTCTATATTTTGTATATTAAGCTACTTCCCTCTCTTTCAATTCCTACTATTAGCTCTCACAATCTCTCTCTATATTTATTTTTTTATTTATTTATCTTGGTGGAATTTTCAATCGTTAATAAAATACATTCTAAAGCGCTCAGTTGGGCTGAAATTTTATATACAGGATTATTTTGGATGACAATACAGTATAATTTAATTATAATTAATAAAAATTAATGGATTAAAACTAATTATTCAAAGAATCACAAATACACAGCCACGTTGGTATCCTTTTTGGCGACTTGTGTCAAAACTTGATCAGCTTTTTTCTCATGTCTTAAAGCATTCAGTTGAGCTGAAAATTTATACACACGATTGTTTTGGACGACACTACCATACTTTAACGATAATAAATAATAATGAATTACTACGTAATGTTGTGATTCTGTCTTATGTATATACATATTTCTATTAATTGTAACTATTTAATAAAGAGTAGCTAAAATAAAATTCTTCATTGTTGATCTAAGTAGGAATTGACTTAAAAATGTTTTTTATATTTTACTTGTTTTTAATAAAGTTATCATTGATACGTAAGACTTCGCATTTTAAATCCAGTGTGAATGTTATAACCCTAATTTCTTTTAATAACGATTTATTTTTTTGAAGCAAAAAAATGTAAAAATATTGAAATTTCGAAATGAGAGATATCAGAAGATTAGAAAAAAAGTCACGGTCTAGGAAAATACTTTCTCATAGATTTTTAAAAAATATTTTTAACATTTTTTTCGCACATAGTACATTTTGCAATAAACTTCGAAGTAAAAACAAATGAAAAATTGCTTTCTTCGTAAAATTAATTAAAGTCCGATTTCAACAAATGGTAATTTATAAAATAAAAAATAAATAAATCGGATAACATATCTCGAAAACAGAAATATTTAGTAACTTTTGAAATGGTGTTGGAAAAATTACGCATACAATTTTCTCGAGTGAGTGAGAATTATATTAACATCTCACTGTAAGGCAAAACGTCATTAGTGACGTCATTTTGAACCTCAATCTGTCACGATCCTATGGTAGTAGATGTAGTTTTGGACTCCGAATCAACAAAAGTTGTTGTCATGTGTTTTATACTTGAATACATACGAAAGATAGATGAACAGGAACATGCAATACAAACAAGAAGAATATAGAATTTTATTACAAGCGATGATCCCTGCATAGAACAGAAGGGGTGCTCTGATTTCCATTCGAGACGGGAATACATTACAGACGAAAGTCCGACTTCTTTTCCCGAAGATACATCCATGTCTTATTCGAGATTCGAACCCAAGCCCGCTCGATTACAAGCCGAGTGTCATAACCACCACACTAGGTGGGGCGGCAACAACATTGTTATAAAATATAATTAAATTTCTCTGATTAAATTAATTTATTATGTCCAGTTTAAACCGAGGGAGCAGTCAAATGATATGCCTAACTTAAATTCCTAAGACACATTATTAAACACTTAACTCAGTGTGAGTCCAGAAAACAGCACTCGCCCGGTCAACTTGATATTCCGGTCTAGAGCTTCTAAGCAAAAGCACCAAGGCTTCCGATAGTCACTACGAAAATCTCACAAAAATTGCTTCCTAACGGCTCACTCTACACTCAATTTGCTAGGTTTAAATAGTACTCAAATCAGCATAAAATCAAGTTCTCTCTACGGAAGGGGGTTTTGAACTCAAACAGCAATTAAAAGTATTTTTTCCTAAGAGGATTCGTGAAAGTGCGAATAGGAACCGTCACAAGTGAGGAAATGAGCTGGCAACTTCCTCTCTGAAGTGCAATGCAATGCTTATGGGGAAAGTTGAGCCTCGACAAATTAAACGAGCTTCAGCCCTCTCTACACGGCGGGTCTTCCATGGGACCAGGACTCAAGTCCGCGACTCGCTGGCCAAGAGTTCGAGATCACTAGGACACCATGCCCACTGCAATTTTTCAAACTTAATGGTTAATTTTTTTCACATTTTTAATACTAAGAAACATAAGACGCGTCACGTGAAAACACTTAAGACGAAAAATCAGTTTACACGAAATAATAAAGTGGTCCCGACAAACTATGTATTTTCATGAATATTATTTCTCTTAAATGCGAAATGAATTCTTTTCTGGGAATGAACAAAATATAGAAAACAGCAGCCGCGCAGGTGAGATTTAAAAGAGGTGTGAAATGAAAGAGAGGAGGTTTCACATGTTTCGCAGAAAGACGGCTCACTTGGCTTTGAAATACCCTTAGATAAGCCTTTGACTCGAGCCAATTTTGTTTACCTAAGCTTCTTTTCTCCTACATTCCTACAAACGCCATACAAAAACATCTCATCTTTCATTAGTTGGTTTTAGAATTCGGTGAGGAGTACATTGCAGTGTAAATAAAAATCAGTAAGTTTGGTTTGCGTTTTTTTTTCTTTTTACCCCCTCCCCTCTATTTTAGAAGATTTTTCTTACGATAACAATGACAAAAAACTCGGGGAGAAGCAAACCAATATTTCTCTTAAAATGAGGATGAAGCTTCTTAAGGCTGTTAATCAAAACAGAAGACTAAAACCTGTACAGATTTTGGTATTACTATTTTTATATTAGTTTTCATTAAGTTCTTGTGAATGTTTTTGTTTCATTGATTTTTATTAAATACAGTCGAACTTCTATATAACGAACCTTTATATTGCGAATTTTTCTATACAGCGAACTTTTCCTGGAACCTTAAACATTTCACGATTTTTTTCGTAAAATAACCTCTCTATAGCGAAGTGCATTTTTTATATACAACCTTTTTCTTTTGTGATTTAATTTTTGTTCTCCCTTTTTTTTAAAGTATTTCTGAAGAAATTTCAAGCTATTCTCTCTTGAACACATTTCATGGTGGTCATACATCTTGAAATGGTTTTATTAGATCCTAACTCACCGAGAACAATAGAGTTCTGGGCGTTTCATCCAAGAAGTGCAACCTTTAACCCCCATTGCCCAGTTCACTAGAAACATCTTCGATATCCTCTTTCACCCTCAGTGGAGTAGTCCCGTGTTTTAATTATAAAATAATGTATGTTTAACAGTACTTGTATGCTTTAAGTTATATAAAATATCCTTAAAATTCATTAATTTTAGTATGACATTATTTTCTTAATATTGAAGATACTGTGAATTCTTCGACATTCTTTTTCTTATTTTCCTTGCAGTTTTTCTTTCTTTCTTTTTGGATGGGTATGATACATAAAATAAACATTTATTAATTTTAAAAAAGGTGTGAATAAATTACTTTTTTTAATATATAGTGTTCATGAATTTAAATTTATTTTATGTGATTTATAAAGAAAATGGAAAGATGAACCCTTACATAACGAATTTTCCATATAACGACTTTTTTCCGGGATTTAGCGACTTCATTATATAGAGTCTGACTGTACATGTATATATTAATATTATGTGTAAATAAAATGTACTCTAAATAAACTTGTTTGTTAAATATATATGTATTTTCTGCCGTATCTTTTAGCACGAAACAATATTTCAGTCCTCTCAGTTTCGTGATGAATGATTTTTAGTGTATTTAAAAAAAAATGGTCTAAAGATTATCTGCATATAATCTTAGAAAATTCATTCGCACAGTAATAAATTAAAAATAAGTAATATCAAAAGAATTTTACTAATGAATATTACGAAATAAAATGATTCAATAAATCAAATTCATATGCCATTTAAGTCAAGAAAAATAAATCTTTTCAATTTCTTGTAACTGCACCATACAAAAAATCTCACTACGCGAATCAAAACATCTAAATATATTTATATAGGAACATTCAAATACATTCCAAATAACTTGAGCGCTAAAAGTTCCTCAAAATAGCTCGATAAGAGACCCTAGAAATCCATAAAACTGATATCAAGTTCTTCTGACCTCAAAATGCTAAAAGATCGCAGACGACAAAAAGTTGGAGAAAGTTGTTGTGTGCGAGGGGCAAGAAAATATGGAAAAAATGTTTAAGAGGTATCTGATGCGATCTCTTGCCATTATAAAAATGGAATTTTGACGCATTCCTTCCAGCCATTATCACTCTGTTCTTCGATCCGCATTTATTATATTTGAATCCAGGCAATGGTTTTTGTTGTTTTCTATTTAAACAGCTGAACACTTTTCAAACTGAATGTTTAATCTGTTTATTTTTTTTCTAGAGGGAGGTTTCTGTAAAGTTTCATGTTAAAAGACAGTGCGAAGCGTGTAGAAGTCAGAAAATAATGCATGAAATATATTCATAGAAAATTGCGCTTGATTTTTGTCAAAACTTTCGATGGTAAGTTGCTATAACAGTTAAAAAAAATAGGCTTATTAACTAAAACTTATTAATCAAATAATACATATGCAAAAAAAAAGTCAATTCCTACTGAGGTCAACAAAGAAAAATGTATGTTATTTTAGTTACTTTTTAATAAATAGTTACAATAAATATGTACACACACACACACATATATATATATATATATATATATATATGAAATAATTCTGTAATATTTCTGGAGAGTGGTAAAAAAAATTGTAGATGTAGCGAACCAAAGGTTAGGGCGTAGCCGGTGGTGTATGATTCTTATTTATTGATGCATTTTCTCTGATGGGATTAGGGGGCAGTCTTGTAAATTAGTAAATCCAATTTATTTAATATCTTGAAAACACATAAACATAAAGCAGGACGGCACAACACAGACAAATAAACTACAACACAAAGCAGCCGGCTACATGACTACAGAGAAACGAGCGAAGAAGAGGGGATTTCCAGAGAAATCGGTTTTTATACCCGATGGAAGACCGCGTGACATTTTTGTAATAAGATCACTGATTGGTTACAATGGGCGGGAAAGGGATTTAGGGTGTAATCATATTAGTCGATTACGATTAAGATTCGGATGTTAGTTTTGAACCTAAGAATTAAAGCTTATTAAAAAGAGTTTAATTAAAAGTATGCTAGAGGGAATTATTACACACACACACACACACACATATATATATATATGACAATCTTAATATTAAGTGACAAAATAGAAAGCAATTTGCCTTGCAATTTTCCATTTTCCTTCCTATATAGGGCAGGGATGGCGAACCAATGGCACGTGGTACAATATTTTGGGCACTTCACCGTTCAAAATAACAAAGGTCACTATGAAGTATTACGAACAAATACGAGTGATCGATTGCGGGGTGGCGGGGGTTTGATTCCAGACGCATTTAACTATTTGAAGAAGCTGGCTTATGCCATTTTAAACATATTTTCATTTACCCATGCTTGAGAGTCATTATTTTCAGAGATGAATAACATTAAAGACTCCCTTAGAAACCTTTGGACAGATGACTCCAATTCAGCATGCATTCTGTATGTGCCGAAAAGTAACATCTTACAATCCTAATATAAATTATTTGTCATCTAATCTGCAACAACAGAAGTCACACTAAAGTTACTTAAACATTTAATACCATACATTGCAAAATGTAATTTTTCGTAGCAAACAAAAATTTCTGAGTTAGTATTTAGTTATATTATTTTCCCAATAATCACAAGCCAAAATTATTTGAAGGCATGTCTATACCTCAATAAATAATTCTTTAGGAAAAATGGTACGTTGATCCATAAAGGTTCGCCACCCCTGGTATAAGGTGTTAGACAATTTTTTGTTTTTGTTTGTTACTATTCATTCAACCATTAAATTTAATTATTCTAATAAAATAGTATCAGAAAAAGAAATATTCTCCGAAATTAGGCCATCCCAGGTGGAATGCATTTGAACCCACGACCTTAGAAGTCCAATGTGCTAACCATTGCGCTACAGGGACATAGCGAACGATTTTCATTTTTATAAGCGCTATTATTTTTGGTATGACTACTATTTTTGTTTCTGACTATTTATTCATTTTTTAAATTTAATTAGTGAATTAATATTTGAAAATGTTGTATTGACATCAAGTGCCATCCACTACAAGTTTAAAAAAATGTATTTGAAGTGGAAGGGATAAATAGAAAGTATTTTACTAATGATTGAAAATTCAAAAGATTATATATATATATATATATATATATATATATATAATTTCATTTATAGATAATTGCTGCATTTCAAGATAGACAGGGTGATCATAAATGATAGACCTGATTTAAGCAAATCATATTTTCAAAACTACTGCACATATCACAATAAGTGATATATGAATGAAAAAAAATATTCCAAGTCTTTTTTTTTCTGTTATTAATCTTCGATGTGTGACCTTATTACACGACATGCACAAATGCTGCACAAATGTTCTCATGCCATCCTCTGTCATTTATTACGTCAATTGCAAGTGATACGGCTTGAAGTTTATTTTTTATCGTAAAAATTTATTTCCACACTATTTTTTGGAGCCTTCCAAGTTTACAGGTGACAACTCTCGTAGACTTCCGTGGACTTCAAACAAAATTCTACCTCACTTATTTCATTGCTTCTTCCGAGACGCTTGGCCGGTCTCTGTTTTTCTTTTTACACAAGCAAACCCTTTTTTAAATTGCTGATACCATTGCACAATGCTCTTGTGAGTTGGTGCTTCTCTTACGAACCGATTTCTAAATGGACGATGCACCGAAATAACTGGGAAAATCCTAATACACTTAAACTCTTCTCTGTCATTGCCACCACGTTTGGATCTCAATCCCAGCGATCTTGAATGTGGTGTTGATCATTGATGGAAAAGAAACTGGTATATATATTTCTCTTAACATTCATGTATCACTCATATAACACATAGAGTAGCTTCGAAAATATGAATTTTTAAATTCGGGTCCATCCATTGTACTCACTCTGTATATTTCATATATCATTGTCCAAAAATTTAATACATTGATCGTAATTTAAAACTAAAGCATGTTTACATCCAAGTTTTAAGAAAAGGAGTGTCTTAGGATAATAGATTTTTGATTCCTATTGCAATATCTTTGAAAATGTCTTAAAACGTATTTTATGCCGGTAAGTATGGTTGGGTTTGCTGGCCTTCTGCACCTAAGGTTGCAGGTTCGACCCCGGCCCAAGTCGATGGATTTTCATGATGCAGAAAATGAACAGTGGTCATCTCGTATGGTTATACGGCATGTAAAAGAGCTCTAAAATGTCTGTTTGGCTTGGGTGCTCTCGGCACAGTTAAATCCTAGTACAGGTTCGCATCGTTAGAGAGCTCAGGCGCCTCCCTCTGTAGAGGAAACTGGGTGTCAAAATTATCTGCGGTGTTTGGTATCCGCCTGTATGGTGCCGTAATAAAAAGAGATATCAGCTTCCGGGGAATGTATTAGATCTGCAATGGTAAATCATCAATCCCCAGCCCATTAGAAAAAAAACCCCGCATTTTATAAAAGAATTTTGAGAGTGTAAAACCATCGTTTTACACTCCATGATGATGATTAAGATCAATTAAATTTCTTTAAAAAAGCATTTTCATTTGAAGCTATACAAAATTAAAATAAAAAGTAAAAATGCTTTCATGTACACTTAACCAATTATGAATAATACAGAGTGAAAAGAATTTTATTCGGAAAGAAAACTGAAAATATCAATTTCAGTCGCTTAAAAATTCTCTTTTATCCAAAAATGTTTTTTGAAGTTAAAATCTACTACATCGAGCTACGCCTTAGTACTGAATATATGATAAATTAAAGTAATTTTAGTCGATATTAAACTCTAGTGAGTTAAGCAAATTTATACGCTTAATCTATAAAACCGAGGTTTCTTGTATTTCTGTACAACCTAAAGCAACAGTGGAACATCGATTTAAAAATGCTCTCTCTGAAAAGGAAAAATTAAACTTACTTAATGGAAAAGGTAGTTACAAAATTGCAAAGAAAGCAAATACAACAACTCTATTTCATTTCATTTCTTTTGTTTTTATTCAAAACGAATAATTCAAGAAGCACCCGTTTAATTTCTAACGACCCTTTAAATTTCACAGAACGCAACAATTATCCACGTTAAAAAATACAACCGTTACCAGCTGCAGCGAACTTACCGGTTTTACGCAACAATAATTATCCTTATTTAATTTTTTTTCCTTCGCGTTTCTCTTGATGGGCGTCATATTTTTATAATCGTAGAAATGAGATAAGCAAGTCATTTCAAAATCGTTTTCTTTTCTGTCGTCTTTCGAAATGAGAAACAGAGGAATGGCAACGATTATTAAGAGTGGCGTTTTAATGAATCGTAATCGGCTGCTTCAAAAGTCTGGAATAAAAAAAAGGAAGATGTCTCCCATTAAAAGAATAATTAAGAAAAGGCTTCTTTGTCAGTCGAAATGATGTTCTCATCTTTAGTTTCGAAGCTTTCTAAAGTTTTTAAAGCCATATTTTAAAAGAGCCCAGACGATATTTATTGACATAATTAAATTGTTCGAAGCACAAATCGAAAGACATATCTGATATAGTTTTTGTTTTCCGTTAAAGAGAAATGGCAACAGAAATTAATCTATAAACGGAAACGACGTTTTCCGTGTTCGACGTTCTGATTTTCATTAAATTCTGTAGGGGCTACAAGAAAAATTGCTTTAAACTAGAGGAGAAAAAATAGATGACATTTGTAAAGAGTAACAAATGACAGAAGGAAAAAAAAAGTACGACACCTAGGAATTTCCTTTTATTTTGTTTCCCTCAATATTTCACGCCATTCGAACGCTAAAAGTTTCCTTCGGTCGAAATTTTTTTATTTAGTTTATTTTCCGCCATAGTTGTTGTTTTCTTTATTTCTAAGCCTTAAATTGGATTAAAGAAATGTAGCAGAGAGAGAAAAGGTTCCTGTACCAAAGATATCAGACAGACGTAGCAGAGTGTTCTTTATAATAAAAAATGTCTGCTTTGTAACGAGAGAAAATAGATAACTTCTTTGTTTTCTGTTTGCTAATCTGTGTTTGTCTCTTCTCGATAACTGAGTAGTAAATTCCAAACCGACATTCGAAAAGGAATCGTATTTTTTATAGACTCAGAAAGATATGGACAAAATATTGACTCTCTTATCAGAGAATATAGAGGTTTTTTTTACTTATTAAAAACAACCTATTTGGTACTGGCGAATTTCAAAATACGTCTAGACTAATGCTTAAAAGTAATACCTTAAGGACAAATAAATTTGCTTATATATATACATATACATATGCATATATATATATATATATATATATATATAGTTCCGACTTTTATTACTCAAGTGTTTAAGGAGAGAGAAGCTCGTTTAAAATTCCATTTGCTACAAGTCATAAATCCAACATTTTCAAAATATTTGAGTAAAACACGTTAGTCCTTCTTTAATTGTTAGTAGTTGAGTAAGTACTACTTTAGATGTAATAGTCCAATTTAAATCTAATAATATGGAATTGTATTTTGCTTATAGATATTCTATACCGTATAAATTTCAAACAGACAAGGGACAATTTTTGCTAAGAAACAAATTTTATCTGAATATCCCAAAAATGATGTATAATGATAAAAATTTTGATAAAAATTTTTTCTTAACTTTATTGGATTATAGGTTTAAATTTAACAAGTAACTGGATTTCAAAAATGAATGCATCCTTAGGGGCAAATAAATTACGAAATACTTTTTGTAAATTGATAGTTGGAAATAAATAAAAAGTGTGTATGTAATTTCTCATTTAAATTTTCTGTCGAGAAATTTTATTTTATTTATGATGGTCTTAATCCCTCCAAGACTGCGTGATAATTAACTTTTTAGTTTACTCGTCTAACAGGAAGATTTTTGTAACCACAACTTTTATCTCCTAAAAAACTGCCTGGTTCACATATTTCAAAACAAGAAGATGCAATTAGTGCATAATTTGAGTGTTCTGACCAATCACGTTATTCATAAATGGAAACCATATGACTTCCGGCTTGAGGAAGCTATACTAGCTGAGATTACCAGAACGAACAAAGAACGCTTTTGTGTTTTGTCTGAATGCCCGCATGTGTTTGCTCGTTTGTCTGTGTTGTAGTTCAGTTTGTTAACCTAGTTAAAACGTGGACTAGGAGGTTTTAAGGCATGAGCCAACTGGGCCTGGGCTCAGGGCCTCAGCCGCAATGGGGGTCTCGTCTCATTCTCGACTCAGTCTTAAGACCATAATTCTTGAATAATTTCAAAGGTTGTGAGAGGTCTTCACCTCTTTCTTGGGCACCTAGATGTGTGGGAGTTAGGGAAGAAACACTCACCATGATCCAATCAATCTATTTATTGATCACACAATAAAACGACACAAATTAAATTAATAACAGTAAGAGAATGTCTCGGTGCTAACCGCAAAAGTGGAACAACGACGATAATGCACGAAAGATTAGGAGACTATCAAACTCGATCCTTACTTTATTTTAGGATCTAATCTATCATACTTTTTAATCTAATATCAAGTTTAATCTCAGTGAACAATCGTCACTTTAAAGCTTTCTCCTAATAAGTACTATTAACAATAACTCAGTAATGATACCTGTCAGTAACGGTCTCACCTGATGATTTCTGGTTTATCTCTCTCAACACCGACTATATATAGTAACTTAATTTGCATATCATGATTTTCTTGTTCCGTAGGGTTGGTTGTAATTAACGTAAAGATTTCCCAAGAGGATTAGTGGATTAATCGGAATAGATCCGTCACAAGGTCAAATATTATTCCCAGTTGTATTAACCGAAAACTGGGAATTTGAATGATATGTCAACTGGTTACGTATGATTACCGTAGTCCACGTACAGGCGTGGGCCTCTCACCGTACACCGTCATTACTCATTCAGTCAAAAGTCGGCAATCGGTCGAGCTGGTTTGTACGATTCTAAGTTATGCACATTTATTTGTTTCGAGTATTTGACAACGCATGCTATATATTGTCTATTTTTAAGAGTCATAGGGGAGCCTAAATATTTGTAGAGGGACCAAGGCCTACTTTTGAGTAAGGGTTCAGAGCCTCAAGAAGTCTTAAGACATCCCTGAACGAGAATTTAAAATACCAGAATGTTTCTTCCTCTTTATTTATTTTACAAATGTCACACACTACAATAGCACCTATACCATTAGTGCACGAGCTATCCAATATTTTTTGACAGTAGAACTAAGACTTGTTAGTGTAGGGCAAACGTCCAAATGTTCAGAGGTCATAGGCTGACCAGAGTCACACAGTCCGGTGAGTCCGCGATACCAAATCTCCCATGTTTCGTAGAAATAAGGCTAACTTGGCTTTAAAATACCCTCGGAATATAGCTTGTGACACGAGACAATTTTGTTTATCTAAGCTACTTTCCCCCTCCATCTCTAGAAACGAGATACAAAAACCACTCATCTCTCAACAGTTGGATTTGAAATTCGGTGACGAAGCACGTAGCAGTATGAGTAAAAATCTGAAGAATTTTTTAACGAGCACAATGGCAAAGAGCTCAGGGAAAGCAAACTTTATTTCGCTGAAAAAGAAGATGGAGCTTCTTAAGTCTGTTGATAAAAAAACAGAGAGAGAAAACGGAATTCTAAGGATTTTATTATTGCAAGCTACTTTATGAACAATAATAAAAAAGAGAGCTATTTACGCAAATGTTTGACCTTGCTTTTATTAAATATATACATATACACATATCTATGCAAATAAAATTACTTAAATAAACTTAATTTTGATAATTTTTTTAGGCAATATCCTTTAACACAAATTTTTTTTGACGAAAAATATTTCAGTCCCCACAGTTTCGTGTTAAACGATTTTCACTGTATTTCGATTTCATTCATTCAATTCAACTTCTTCTATGACATTAGCAAGAGTTCTTAACTCATTCATTTCGGTTTTATTCATCTTTTTATGACGTTAATAATAGTTTTAATTTTTGTAGTACATTTTTTTTTTAAATTTGTTTACGAAATTTGCTATAGTTTCTATAACTTATTTTTCGTTCAAGGTAGTTTTATAACCCTTCTTACTCATATTGTTAGCAAGGAGAAATTTTTAAATATTTTAAATAAATTAATATTTTATTATAAATTAAGGTGACACGTTTAAGAAGAAGAAAGACTACAAATTTCTCAAAGCACTCAAACTAATTTTAGAAGAAAGCATTTTGCGTTAAACCATAAACCTAGCATACATCTTAAGCTATTTCATTCGTGAACATATCTAGACACTTTGATATCAAGCGCCGCAGAATAACCATTTTATACTAGAGCGATTTCTTAGCCCAACCGAATAACTATAATAATTTACATCAAGAAGCCCCCACTACTAAAGCTTGAAGCCATCACACCAGTACTTAAGATTAACATACACCTCTAAACAGGAAAAATGCATTAGAATAAATATATTCCATGCAAAACCCTTTCAAGTACAGGAAGCACGTTCAAATATAAGAAACTCCCCGGCATCATAACTCTCAATTATAGGTGCATAAATATTCACAAAATGGCAAGCTTAAAATTATTTCTTTTCTCTTGTTGGCAATCTTTCAGCTGAATATCCACAAAAATAGCTTATAAAGAAATTTACTGACTATGAAAGTAATTCTTTTTGTTTATTTTTGAGTTGTGAAATTTAGATAGACTGGAGCTCAAAGGTGTCTTCATTTCATTTTTAATAGAATACGAGAACAAAAAGCCAAATTTACGAATGACATAATAGAAGTAGTTTTATTTATTATTATATGGACTATACATGTTCTCAAATTGGACAATTCTTTCGGTCATTCCGTGCTTTTTCATTCTACAGAATATAATACTTTTTTCATTAAGTTTTCATATTCATTGCATTTATTTTTTTAAAAAATTATTTTTAAATTCCCTTTTTTTATTCAAATATAGTTTAAAAATAAAAAGAATTCAACTTGCGTTCATTTTATTGCACTAAGTGAAAATCAAATAAATGTTTACAAAATTTTTGGTAACTTATTTAAAATTTTTCTAGTGTAAAAGAATTTAGAGTAATGTTTCAGAAAAAAAAAGTTGCAAATGCCAAGTTGAGTCCTTTTTTTTTCCTATAAAAAAATAAGTATAAAAAAACTTATGAAACAAACTCTTTATTTTATTATTATTATTTTACATTTTTATAAAAATACTAAATTAAAGTTTTTAAAACCAAATAATAATTTGAAAATTGTAAAAAAATTTATAAATCAACAAGCTATGAGGACTTTTCAAAAACGCTTAGTCATAATAATAACTATTCTTACTCAATTTTACTAGATATTTAATTCTAAATTCCCTTTAAATGCATTTTCAAAATCTAAATGCTATAGATTTAACAATTGCTACTGAGAACCTATAAAAATAAATGTATCATACATTATATATTAAAATGTCACTTTTAGGATCATAACTACATTTTTTACAATTTAAATTATTATTTTATTTAAGTAAAAAAACGTAAAACCAAATTTCACTCTAAAAATTTCTTTATAATATTTTTATATTAATAATTTCAAAAACCTATCAAGTCAGTAATTCATGTTAAAAATAAAACGTCAGCTATTCACAAGTCATAAATAATTATAAATAATTTTATTTAAACACCTCCACACAAAAAATTTATTAAATTATGATTTCTGTTGTATATAACCATATCAAAATTTTAATAAGGTATAAAATCAATACAAGTTATCTATATATGGTAAAATTTTTAAATAATTTTCATTTCATTTGATTACCTATATACGGAGTTATCACAATGTAATTTCAGTAATAAATAAATTTATTTTAAATACAAATTAATACTAAACTATTAAAAAATTATTAATATACCCCATTCTCGGAAATTATAATCTGAACTATATACTAAAATCACAACACTGAAAACGTAAAAGAAATGCATCATATCCCAAAGCAATTTTAAATACGTACAAAACCATTTTTCAAAACCGATAGGTTTGTCTTAAAGATGTGATGGTCTAAAAAATAAATATCAAAATCTATTCTCCAAAGAAGTCTAAAGAATAAATAGAAACGTCTAGGGGTATTTAGAGCAGCGAGTACAGAAAATACTGTAAACATTTATAATTCTTTAAAAATAAAACATTAAAAAAACAATGATTCATTGAAAGAAAAGTTTAGTTTCATTTTATCCAATGAAAAATGGTTATTCTTTGAAATAAAATCCCATTCTTGTGACATATACTAAATCAAATATTTAATTCAACGTCTAAAGAGACAGAAATAACACATTTTCTCTATTGAATACAATACAAATTTAAGATGCACATACTTCAGATACTAAATATACTTAAAATAGGTAAAATATTATTTGAAAACCAAATCTAAACATATTCTCTATATTAAACCAAATACAGTCCGACCTCTATAAAACGAAGTCACTAAATCCTGAAAAAGTTCGTTAAATGGAAAATTCGGTATATAAAGGTTCACCTTACAACTTTCTTTATAAACCACATAAAAAACAAATTTTAAATTCATAAACACTATATATTAAAAAAAGTAATTTTTCAGAACTTTTTGTAAATTAATACATATTTTTTTATTTATCCTACCCATCAAAAAAACTGGATGGAAAGTTATTTCTTTTATGCTCAAGCACTTAGGTTTTGACATTTTCGAGCTACAAGCTACAAGAAACGAAGTTACCAGTTCGACTGATCAACACTACAAATGAACGGAGACTAGTTCAAGAATATGGGGGCACAAGACAGAGTGAAAGGGAATATCGAAAGCGTTTCTAGTGGACTGGACAATGGGGGTTAAAGGTTGCACTTCTTGGATTAAACGCCCATTCTATTGCTGTCGGCGAGGTAGGCAATAAAACCAGTTCAAGATTTACGACCCCCATAAAATGTGTTAAAGAGAGAGAATAACTTGAAATTTTTTCAGAAATACTTTAAAAATAGGGAGAACAAAAATTGAATCACAAAAGAAAAAATCCATTATATAGAAAATGCACTTTGCTATGGAAAGATTATTTTACGAAGAAAATCGAAAAATTTTATTGGTTCCAGGAAAAAAGTTCGCTCTATAGAAAAATTCGCAATATAGAGGTTCGTAATACGGAGGTTCGACTGTATTAATATCATCACATATATTAAATAGGATATTTAATTCAGGATAATGAAGGGTAGAAACACCCCATATCTTTTATTAAATGATGAAAAAACTTGAAAGATAAATGTTTTCTATATTTAAAAACACTGAAAACAAAATTGTTTATAACTTAACTAGTTTATATCCACCGGCTTCGCTGGCTATTTCAGGATGTTAAGTTACTATATACTGTTCCTAACATTAATTTTTAGAATGTATTAAACGCAATCTGATAGTCCTCGCCTTTAGATTTAAAAAGAAAAGAACCCGGATTTCTAAAACGGAAATATAATTACCTTTTACTCCCTCCTAACACCTCTTTAGCACTTATTTCTGAAAATCCTATTTTCAGAGGATCTTTACTCAACAACAACAAATATACTTGTAAATTTTAAGTCTGTAGGGGCAAAAGTTCAAAAACGGGAATTTATATCTTCATAACACCTCCATAACTACCCTCAATCCCTCTAGGGCAGGGGTGGGCAGACTTTTTTAGGGTATGGGCTACTTCTAATTTTTTCAAGGTGTTGCGGTCCACCCAGTATCAGTGGCACACAGAAGGGGGAGGGGAGCTCTACGGGACCGGACCCTCCTGCATAGCCCATGATTTTTTTTCCGGACGATTATAATCCCATGTATATAGTACGTAAAATTTAATAAGGTATTCGCTATTCATAATTTTTTTATTATTTAATGCTAATTATTCATTCAATAATTTCTTTCTGTTATTTGTTCCCGACAATTTGCCAAATAATAAAAAAATATATATGTCAGACTGCGTATTGGGGCAAGATATGAGAATGACAGACGTTCGACCCTGTACCCCCTTTGAAAAATTCACGAGCGAGCCCACTGCCCAGTGTCGTAGGTGTGGGGAGGTAAGGAAAATATCAACAGTATTTATAATTTTCATAATAAATACGATGTATGTAGTACTTACCTACGTTAGTAAAATAAAAAACTCACTTTTTTTAAACCGCGTTTAAAGCAAAACGCAAAATACACACACAAACATAATAATAATAGCCACAAATATAATAATATCTGATGATGTATTTATTATCAAACAATTCAAAATACATTAAGAAAATAAAACATTTTAATCTAATGTTAGTTCTCGTAATTATAGTGAGTAGAAGACATAGTCCGCGTACTGTCAGCCAATCTTGAATATTTCCGTATATAATTATTAATGCTAATCTTCAGGCGGTCACCCCAAATTGTCTTGGTGGTCCCCTGATCGATCGCGATCGAAATAATACCCACCCTGGCTCTAGAGAATCGGTTGCCTTAAATAATATTTTTAGCAGTATTTATATCTATAAAGCCCCCTAAATTCCCTAGCAACCCCCCCCCCCTCTTGGGAATCGATTAACACAAACCCATAATCAACAGAGAGAACATGTTTCCCGAATTTCAAACTTGAAGATCTAATATTTTAAAAACGAGATTATTTTTTTTATCTATAACGCCTTACCTTCCTCCTTCCTTCTTGAAAGTCGCTTTTCGAAAAAAAGCCAAATCATTTTTCGTTCTTTTCGGGTATCTATTGAACAAAATAAACATATTTTCCAAATTTCAGGTGTCTAATATTATATTTCAAAATAGGAATTTTTAACTATAACACACCGCAAGTCCCTCGGATGTTGATTTTCGCAAAACCCTTTCTCAGCTGATCTCTGCTCAACAAAAGAAACATGACTGCCAAATTTCAATTATACAGACCGTACAGTTAGTTCGTAATGAGTGTGTGAGTAAATGATCAAATGAGTCCTTTATCCTATATATATAGAATTTTTTTTTCTATATATGAGAGACGCATTACATTCTCTGGGAGCTGGCATTACTTTTTAGTGCAGCATCAAAAAGGTGGATACAAATTGCAGCAATGTAATTTTGATGCTCAGTTTTCCCCCAGAGGGGGGAAACCCAAGCTCTAAAATGAGAAAACGTAAGGAAAAAAATTTTGTCGGGGAGCCGCCAAACAGGATTAAAAATCTTTAACACGCCCATAATCATACGACATGGAGGCTGCCGATTTTCTGCATCATGGAAATCCACTGACTTGGACCGAGGTCAAACCTGCAAACTTGGCGTACGAGGCCAGCGCCAAACTCTCTCTCTCTATATAACTAAGCCACCCAGTCGGCTCCTATATATATAAATAATGTACCCAATTTAAAATAAATTATATTTTAAAAAACCAAAAATTCTTTTTTAGTGAATCATTTAAAAAAAAAATCATTCTAATAAAGAATAAAATGTTAAAAAGAAAAGAAATCCAGGTAAAAAGGAAGGGGGGGTTATATTTGTTATATTTACTAGTTTCTTCCGAAATGCAGTGTTATGTAAAAAAGTAAAAAGCACCCCAGTTTTACCACAATGAATTTAAATTTTTTGAAAATTTTATTCTTATATTGTGAATTATTTTTTATTTTTTAGTTCGATTAACTATAAAGGAATGTTTTTTAAAAACTATAATTTATTTTTTTCATTTTTTAGTTCAACCAACAATAAAAGTGTACATTTTTTTTTAAAGTTTTTTTTTTAACTATCATTTATTTATCTCCATTTTCAGAAAAACTGGACAATTGTATTTTTTAGTAAGAAGTTGCTGACGTATCTCCTTCTCTTTTTCACATAAAGATTACTTTTTGTTTGTTTGTTGTATTTGTTTAAACCATGAGAGTGTTTTCGCTTTAGGGTTGTAACTTAATCTTTCAGTCACCAAATCTGGAATTATTCGCCAAATATGGAAATCGTTAATCCTGTTTCTGATCAGGAAAATTTAACAAAATTATTAAATAATTCTATTGTAATCGGTCCTTGACAAGTGTGCAAGATTTCAAATTAATCTGACCTTTTAAAGTGAGTAAAAATCGAGTCAAAGATTACGTCACATACAGGTGAAGCTAATAAAAGCGTGTTAAAAATACATCATTCAAATCAATATCAACCATAGAAATCATTGATTGAAACATTTTTCAATTTCTACTATTAGTTTACAATCTCCCTATATGTATAATGTTCAAATTTTCAGTCGTTATATAATAAAATACATCTTAAAGCACTCATTTGAGCTTATATTTTCTATACTCGATTGTTTTGGGTGACAATGTGACAATTTAATTATAATTAATTAAAATTAATTGATAAAAATAATTATTTAAAGAATTATAGATACAGTCACGTTGGCTGCATTTTTAGCCTTGGGTAAAAACTTCAAAAGATTACTTTTTTCACGTTTAAAGCATTCAGTTGAACTGAAATTTAATATACACGATTGTTTTGGAAGACAATGCGATACTTAATGATAATGAATAAAAATTTCCATTTAATATCGTAATTCTCTCATATGTATGTACATACAGTAGAACGTCGTTTATCTGAACGTTTATTATCCGTAGCGTCAAATATCCGGACCAGTTTTTATTTTCTCAACTACATGTACGGTATATGAATACGTTTTTGAACAGTGGAATGCTCAGCAGTTGTTTCGCGTGAGGCCAAAAGTGACGGGAAAACTCAAGGTCAGGGATATTTTGGGAATTTCAGTTGTTTAATTTGGTAAGCATCTGCACAGAATATTAGGTCAGATTGTTTCCAAGTGAGAGAGAGAGGGGTGTATAAGTACTCTTTTGTTGAGTTGTGAACTGCTATGGCTTCGAATTCAAAACGGAAGCGCAACGTCTTGAACATAGAGACAAAGCTTGAAACATTGAACCGTCTCGCAAAGGGAGAAATTGCACAGTTTTATAATGTTGGAAAGTCAACAAATTAGTAAGGGTGGAAAGTATCAAGGGTCCACCAAATGCTGACTCGTTTTCCACGTTAGAGACAGCTATGGAGTGGTACGAATAACAATCAGAGTGCTGTCCTGCTAAACCCCTGCTGCTCAAAGGATCAGAGACCTTGCAGTGAAAAAACGAAGATGTACAAAGGTACCGCGAAAAATAAGTGATTATTTCCCATAATAAAGGTAAAATTGTGACACTTTGTGCCTATTTTGCTTTTTCTTCAAGCAAGTTTCCCGTATACGATGATTTTTAATATTCGTATAGTGTCCGGTTTCATATACTGCATCTCTTTCGGTTTTCGGTTATCCGAACCATCGCGTATCCAAACGGTGTCCGGTCCCAATTGATTCGGATAAACGACGTTCTACTGTCTTTATATTAATTGTAATTTGATGAAAAGTAACTAAAAAATAATTTTTCTTTGTTGATCTGAGTAGGAATTGACTGATTTTTTTGAATTCCTCTACTCTATTAGCTCACAATCTCTATATATTTATTTATTTATTTATTTATCTTGGTGGAATTTTCAATCGTTAATAAAATATATTTTAAAGCACTCCATTGAGCTGAAATTTTATATACATGATTATTTTGAATGACAATACAATAATTTAATTATAATTAATAAAATTAATTGATTAAAACTAATTATTTAAAGAATTACAAATGCAGCCACGTTGGCATCGTTTTTGGCGACTTAGCGACCCTTTTGGCAACTTGTGTCAAAACTTGAAAAGGTTTTTTCTCACGTGTTAAAGCATTCATTTGAACTGAAGTTTTATATACACGATTGTTTTGGATGATAATACGATACTTTCAAGATAATTAATAAAAATGAATGACCACTTAATGTTGTGATTCTGTCCTATGTATGTACATATTTATATTAATTGTAACTATTAATAAAAAGTAGCTAAAATAAAATTTTCTTTGTTGATTTAAGTAGGAATTGACTTAAAATTTCTTTTTATATTATTTGTTATATATATATCTTGTTATTTTAATGTTCTCCCTCGATATATCAGTTCATCAAACAAATACCAAAATTCATTCTTAGAGAATGTACAGATTAAATACCACGTGGAAAAATTCCATTTTTAACTCGATCAAAAGCCAAATAGTTCTCCTATTCTATCCACTCAATTTATGAAGTCCAAGCACGTCTCGCTTTAATTGGCCTAGCGATACGCCTAAAATACGCAGTGATTCATTGTCCTCTTGAGTCCTCACATCGCAGTTTACAGTTGAGATAGTGACTCACTGGGGGATAGACCTTGATACAAATCTTCATTCCTCGAGAACTTGCAATGCATCGATTCGATTCCGGTAGCAAGAGATATTCCATTCCATTCCGTTCCAAGATACATTTAGAAGCACCCCAGACTTTTAGAAATATTAAATAATTCAGACTGATTTTAGAATGGAAATTCCGAGCAAATATGCCCACTTATCGAAGGTAAATATGTAACAGGGCTTAAGTCACTAATGAATGGACTCGGCCTTGGTTGTTCCCAATGGCAAAATTCTGCCTTCCGACTTTTAAACTAATTTTCCTCCTTTAATGGCAAGATGGCCGCCGGTGCATACTTTGGAATAAGTTCTGGATTGTACTGTAGTGGCTTTAAAAAGCGTGATTTTTAGAAAAAGGGCCCAGGCAATAAACTGGTGGTATTAAGGCGATGGGTTTTTTTTAAATTCTTTCGTTCAGGAACTTGTTTTGTGTGATTTGAAGTCTTTATCGCTCATTTATTTCAAGTGGTGTATTAAAATTATTTCATCCAAGGATATCTGTTCCAAATATCTGTGTTTAGGATATTACAGAATGAATAAATGAAACAAATCTTTGATAGGGAAAGGAGAAATATTTAAGAAAGGAAAAACACGGTAACAATTAATTTTAATAATTCTTTACGTTTGTGTGTATTTAGTAAAGTATAACTGCAAATAATACAAATATGTAAATAAAGGGAAAAGTATTTTGTTGCAAGTTTATTGATATGTTACTAAGTGTTGAAAAAATGAAAGATATCTGAGGATTAAATATACTTTTTTGTTGCTTCCTCATCCTGGATATATATATATATATATATAACAAGTCCAATCAATTCAAGTTATTTATAATTTCCACCCGCATTTCGAAGTAGTAGAAAAAAACACCGTAAAATTTAAACTTTTCCCCCAAAAAAAACCCCCGAAAATTCCCAAAAAAAAAAAAACATTTGTGAACGAATAAAGCTCAAGTCAAGTTTTCGTTACATACTTTGTTTTTGCTTTGAAACCCTATTTGGCCTTCATAATCGATAGTCAGTTCCTGCCACAACTCAACTCAACTTGGTACTATCAACGTTATTGACACCATATGTTCTCATTTCCGTGTTATCCGAAAACTTGGTCTTTTACATAAGATCAAAATTTTGTATCCCATTTGCCGTGTGATGCAGAAGTGCATAAAAGGTTAATACCATGTTGAGTTGAAGAGCCATAATATATTTAAAGATTTTAGCACTCTAGCACTATTTTTGAAGAAGTTTCAATGCAAATATTGAAGAAAAAGTGAGAATCAGTGCTCGTCAGCAGTTGAAATTCTCATAAGTAATGATTTTTCATTTGATTCAACTCAAAATCTGTTTTAAATGCAATAAAGTATTCTTGATTTTCTCGTAACATAAGTGAATGCTTCCAAATTTCTCTACTTACAATTAAAGTTTGTGAAATTTAATAATGAATATCCTCAACTTATTTCGGTGCGTCAACTTTAGAGCAGCACGAAGGAAAATGGCCTTTAATCTCCCTTTTTAAAATATAATCAGACAACGAGAAGTGCATTTATGTTGTTGCATTAAATATCATTCATTATCCAAACATCCACATTACATCACATGAGGACTCTGAGGCCAAGTTAAATTTAATGCTCTGTAGCCTCCATATTGAAATTTATGATTAAAATTGATATCATCAGAACAAAATTTTTCATCTTAACCACTTGGGAATACTGTGACTAATTTACTAAAAAGATAACTTGATTATAAAATATTCATGCAAAATTAGCATGAAGGAATTGCAAAGCGTATTTTGTTGTTACATATGGTTGATCGTTTTATTAAATACAAGGAAGTTCCACGCAATTAACAGCCCAGGGTGCTTTCAAAGAAAATCGTAATTAGTGCTAGAACTTCCTAATAATTATATTTTTCCCTCTAACAGAAAAAAAAATTAAAGCAATATATAAATCTACAAGATCCCTCAAATATTTAAAACCGTGATTACAATTCTTAATCCAAATTTCGGATAAGGCAAATGAAACGCACAATCGTTGTCAAATGTTGGACTTCAAATTTACTTTCTTGCATCGTCTTTTTTTTTTTAAGGAAATTTAGCTTTTTTGCCAAATTTTGCAACGTGGCAATATTTGACGTGTAAAGTTCTTTTCACTCTCTTAACACTACTCAAGAGTATTCTCTCTTAGTCTACAGCAGTACTTCTGAAACTTTAAACATTTGTGACCCAGGTTTCAATCATAATTTATCGCGCACCTCTCCATACAATAAAAATGCATTAAATTCAATTAATGTACTATGACACTAAGGTTACAATACGGCTTTAATTATAAACCGTATAAATTATCAAGATAATATTAAATTTTGTATATGACATATCCGGGAATTATAAGTGATTATTAAATTTGTTCTTAACTTAGTATTGATAAATTATAAATTCCATTGTGCAGTACTGACACATTTAAATATATTATATCGTTGTAAATGTTTATTTTATTTTAATTTTGTCAGAATGCAATTTGTTTTACTACCTTTCACTAAATTAATAGTTTCTTTTAAAATCATTTTTCGACTTGCTCACGCCTCCCACATAAGGTTATCAAGCCCCAAAGGAGGCGCTCCCCACAGTTTGAGAAACGCTGGCCTACAGACAATCGTTCCGGATGGATCTATTTTGCTCTAAATAATTACAAGAAGCAAACTCTTACAATTATATGTATCAAAAGTATAGATTTTACCATCTTGAAAGTTAGTGTTTTTTGTATTTAAAAAGTAAAGTATTAATACATATTATATTTTGGTAATTAGTTTTCAAAAACTGTCGATTGATAAAAATTTAGTAAGGAATTACGCGAAAACTATACGAAACTCATATTATTTTCCAATATTATCATCAAAATTTACTCTTTCGTGAGCGATATTCCTCGCATTGAAAAGCAACATCAATATATTGTTTAATCAAAACAGCAACAAATAAATAAATGTTCTAAAATATTTATCGTACTGATCGGTGCTATACCAATAGTTTCGGCTAAACAATGAACCTGAGTGAATTACTTTTAGTTTTGTATGATTATCTATATCGATTAGATGCAAATACAGTTTGAAAAAAAGAATGAAACAGAAAAATCTGTGTGATGTTTCATAAATACATAGAGACCACAGATTTATACAACCACACGCAAAGGTAGACAGTCACGCGAACTAAACTCTATTCAAAGAAGTTGTTTCGGCAGAATTATTCGAAAATTTTGGCGCGAAAAGAATTGTTTTGCTTGCATGGAATGATTTATGCATGCGGGAAATAGTTCGAAAAGTTGTTTTTCTTGTCTCGACGCACGGGTTTCGACAAAATCAAGGACTGTAACTTAAAAGTAATGATTATTTTATTTTAAATGATGCTATTGAGAACATTAAAGAGGTCAACATTTTTGATACATCCATGATTTCAGTTATTGAAGAAAACAGTTTTTAAGAATAAACTTTGAAAATGACAAAAGTTTAATGAAAAAATGTATGTCTGGAATCGATTTGTATTAAAAGCCTCGTGTTGAGGTTACAGTTAATCACACAGTGTGTGGATGGTGATAGACGAAATAGAATAAGAAACGAAAAATATAAACATTTTTAGTTTTGATGCAGCATTGCGAGTAGTTTGATATAATTGGGTTGATTTTCAATTTAGTCCAAGTGAAGCAACAACATAAATAACTTTTTATTTTAAAACTGTCTCAGATAACTTTTAACATTATGTTCACAATGACCAACATTTAACAGATACAGTTTAGATACCAGGGGAAATCAAAAAGTAAAGGGATTTTTGCAATTTCCCTTTCTAAGGTTTGGCAATAGCGCTAGTATTCAGGGCTGGATGAAGGGTAGTCGGCAACTATACAACGTGCCACTCGTCTGCCTTCATAGTCGTTGGAGTGTAGTAGATCGTTCAATGTGGCAGCTTTCATTGTCGATCTACACCAAGGAGGAAAGGAGTGTTTTTGTTTGCGGAAGTTGGGAAAAACCTGCGGATATTATCCGTCGCATGAAAGAACAGCATGGTGACAGCAGGTGCGCTTCAAACAAGGAAAAACTTCTTTATGTGATGCCGAATGATCGGGCAGTCCATCGACGACAATGCCTGAGAACAAGGGATGGCTAGTATCTAGCGCAAGTATCAAACTAACCGCAAATAAAAAGCAAAATACTGCCTTCTATTCCTCCTTGATGAAAATAGACAATGAAGCTGCCATTTTGAATGATCTGCTACACTCCAATGACTGCGGGGTAGACGAGTGACACGTTGCATAGAAGTGTTGCCGACTACCCCTCATTCAGGGCTGAATACTAATGCTGTTTCTAAAACTTGGACAGAGAAATCGCAAAAGTCTCTTTATTTTTTTAATCGCCGTTATCAAATTTGATTTAATTTCGAGTAAAATCGTTCTGGAGTTATACGAAAGATATTATCTTTGGAATTCTTGTTTTGCAGCTCTGGAATAAAGCAAAAACAAAATTTAGAGCTAGTTTTTTACAGCATTTGATATATTTTGAGGCTCATTACTCAACTAGAAGGGTACAATCTTGATGAAGACGTCCATGTCCTCTTTATCGGAAGATGCACATATTATCTTGACACAGGGTGAAGATTGTGTGATGAAGATTCACTCTCATTTTAATATAATCTTAAAAAATGGATTAATTTAAAAAAAAAAAACATTTGCAAAACAGCTACTCAAATGTCTATTAGCCATAAATTCTGAAATAGAAGACTCCTATCTTTCTTATGATTGCCATTCGAATCAGCCTTATACTTTTATTCAGAAATCTAATGCAGAAACGCTTTATCTTCATTTGAGTCAAACAATTACCGTTTTTGGCTGTGTTGGAACTACTTATTTCCAAAATAAGCATTTAAGAAGTAACGCCTTTTTTCTTCAAAGCCATAACTGTTTAGTAAAACAGGCATTAGTTCTACTAAACCTTCGTAAAATACTTTTTAAGTGTTTTGTCGTTTTTAAATAATTCTAAAGGATTTTGATCAAAGCGTAGTCGTAAAAACAATACGTGGAAATTACTTCTACAAAATTGTTTCTGTAAATAAAGTTTATATTGATTTTGGCAATAGAAAAAGAAGATTTTTTAAATTTCTTAACTGAAGAATGCTTTAAAAGTATAAAAAATATATTTATTGGTGAAACAAGTTTAATAATATTTAACTTCACATTCTGTCATACACATTATTTAGATTCCTTAAATACCTGTTCTTTTAAAATTGTTTGGTTTTGAATTATTGAAAATGACCTATACAATGGTAATTCTGTCAAATATTTTTATATATCTCTACTAATGCACCAATTCTATCGACAAAACCTATATTATTCTCAAATCACATTTAACGAAAAACTGCCTATCATTAACAGTATCTTTATTGCAGTGAAATTCTGCAGTGGTTCCATTATAATAAAATCCTAAAAGGATTCACAAATACATAGATTTGTAAAACTTAGAATCATTCCAAAAAGATTCTATTTCATCGCAATCGATTTACTTTATTTACTCTCGTAAGAATTACAAAATATTTATTTTCTTCTCATTCAAACACAAAGCTTAAACTGCAAACAAAGTAAAAAACCTTCCAACACGCATATCTCCAGCAAACTTGGAACATCTAAGCTCAAATTGTTCAATGATCAAACATCTCGGGGAAGAACACTTAATGAAAGAATTTAAAAGCCTGACAAATCGGAGGGCTGCGAATGAGAGAAAGAAGACCTATTCATTGGCAGACACCAGAAACGAGCGTCTCAATTGGTTGTACTTAGTGTAATCCGTCACAGGAACTGAACTTCCCCGATAACTCTTTTCTACTTTTCATTTAGAACAGTTCTCATCTTATTTGAAGACGTACAATCAATACTTATACTTCATCTCCAACTTTCATTTGTTCTTGATGATAGTTATTTCATTTGCTACTGATAAGACCTCCAGGTTCCATGGGAACTTAATTTGAGTTCTTAGTAACGATAGCCATTTGCCGATGTTCTCAGAAAAGATGTTTACGATTGGAGGTTAGATTCTTAAAAATTGTTTCCATACATTGGTTTCTATCCTAAGCTCCGAAATGATTAATTAGTACTTGTTAGAGGCATAAAAACATTCAACAGTCAATTATTGACAATTATTTATTGAATAATAATAATTTTTTTACAGAAGCAAGAAATAGCAATGAAGATAGTAATACGGATAATTTTATGTAATTTTGAAGTACACAGACTTATTTTATATAAATCAGAGTATTTAACCCATTAACTGTCGATTGAAAGTTACGTGATGAAAGGATGGCAAAGAAAAAGCACAAGTAAGCACATTTTTTTCTGAAATCAGTAAATCTTTCGCAAAAACAGACATTCCCAAACATTCGGAATATTTTACTGATAACAGCATGAAGAAAAGAATCGTATTTCAGAAAGACGGATATATACATCCATATTATGTGGAGGAAAAAACTGGAAATTATTTTAAATTAATAAATCAATAGGAAAAAAAAAGAGGAATCTTTAGATTAAAGATGCTTTCACGCAAACTTTAAAAAAAAGATGTGCAGCTTGTGTAAATATTATAAGGACAAATAACACGCGTGAAACCACACTAGAGAGATCGTGAAATCTGGGTATGACACTTTGCAGCTCATAATATTTAGAAAAATTCACGTTTCAATTGTGTATTTTGCTACCTAACGTTAGTGGTTACTAGACGTTATCCACCCGCTTCGTTGATCATTCCTTGATGTTATATGACTATTTATTGTAAATTGATTTATATCTAAGTCCAAGCATTAAGCTTTTAATTGCACAGAAAATCATTCTTATAGCCCTAGTCTCTTGTTTTAAAAAGGACAGGATATACCGTTAAATCCGTCGTATAACGCTCACCTATATTTCAAGCTACATTTTTGAATTTTAAGCATATTCGCCGTATAACGCGCCCCCACGTTTTCGAAGGAACCTAAAATGTACGTGTGCAATTCTATTACGTTTTGAAGTACATTATTAGGGGCATTAAACCACAAGATTTTAAAGAAACAGTATACTACTACAATTACAACCCTTTAAATTCATTGGGCATCCCGTTTCTTTTAATAAACAGTGTTTCTATCTATGTAGAGTCTATTTTTTTAATTCTCAACTCTTTTTTTTTATTTTTGATGCTATCATTTTTATACCCGGCGTATAACACGTACCAGTAAATTTCGATCTTATTTTTTGTGTTAAAAGTACACGGTATACGGCAGATTTTACGGTAGATTTCTAAAATGAAAATATTTTTAACTTGAATGCCACAATAGCCTCTCTTGGATTTGATTACCTCAAAAACCATTTTTAACTGATACCTATACAAAAAAAATCACATGCACTCAAGTTTGTCATTAGTTAAAAAATGCGAAATTTTCTCTAATCCATAACGCCACCATAACCCTCGCAAATCCTTTCGGAGTTTGCTTTAAGAAAACTCGAACTTAGAAGATATTCACACACACACAGAGGATAAATTACTAGTCCATATATCAAATAGTTCGAACGCCTCAATTTTTGTCTATGACGCTTGTATCACCCCTTTAGGTATCAATTTCCCCAAACCCGTTCTTAGCGGAGCTTTACTGAATAAAAGGAACATTTCTGCCAAATTTCAAGTCCGTAAGTCTAATAGTCCTGGAGATCTCATGATGAAAGTGAGTTTAAAACTTTTCTCCTGTACATTTATAGAAAAAATGCTGTAAGTTACATAGAAAGAGATTAACATATTTAGAATTCAAAATGTACTAGTTTTACTTATAAACATAAACTAAACTCAGTGACGCAACAGCCCATGAGAGCCAAGGCTTACTGTGAAAATCTCAGTTTTATTGATATTAGCACTTAGGTACATGAGCAGATGTAGTAAGAGATTAATCTGTCGCGAAGCCCAATAGTTTAGATAGTTTAGTTCCCAGGCAAACTTGGTACTCATTTAACGACCCACTGAAGAGATGTAAAGGCTGAGCCGACTTTGCCTAGCCCAGGGTTTGAACCACGAACCTATGGTGCGGAAGTCCCTGGGCTACTTATTGTTATAGCACATAAAAACTTAAAAACAGTTCAAAAGAGAAATTTGAAAAATGTTCTGATATGGAGTTCGAAGATTAAGAATAAAGGTTTTCGTAACTGAATCAAGAATCAACCAATCATCGCCTGATTTATCAGCATCTTTACTAACTGGATAGAATGAATCAAAGTGAGTCAATAATTAAAAAACTTTCTGTTATTAATAGTAATCCATATAATTTTTTTGTTCATCTATAGTGTGTTTCTATTTGACTTGCGGATTACGAAGAAAAAGAGAAAAAAAAAACTGGCGCTTTCTATTTAGCTGGACAGAGGTGATAAATCGCCAAATGTTGCTACTCTCTCTTTGTAGCTATATTCGAAATAAATAGCCTTTATTTGTGTATATTTTTGAGTTTCATCGCCTAAAGGGCTCTCTGATGAGATTTGTATCAAGCTCACCAAAAGAGCAAAGCTGAAAATTTGTGGAATCCTTTGTACTCCTTAAAATTCCCTCTATATCAAGAACATTTTTGCAATTCCTCTACTATTAACTCACTCTCTCTCTATATGTATAATATATTTATCTTGTTCAAATTTTAAATCGTTAGTAAAATACTTTCTATTCATCCAATCAGTTTCAAATAATTTTTTTTAAACTTGTAGTGGATGATACTTGATGTTAAAACATTTTTCAAATATTAATTAATTAATTAAATTAAATTAAATTAATTACCGGTTTTCGACGCCAATTTAGATTCGTCTCCATTGTTGTAACAATGCAACTTTTAAAACAATTACAAAAGTTGGCGTCGAATACCAGTTTTTCAGCCAAACTAGGCAAACTGGGTGTGCATTGTTTCAACAATGCAGACAAATCATGCTCTTTTTTCAATTACTACTATTAGTTCACTCTTTTATTATATATATATATATATATATATATTGCTTAAATTTTCAATCGTTAACAAAATACTTTCTATTCCTTCATTGAAAGTAGAAACTGATATATATATATATATAAAATTATATTACTTCTTTAAAAAACACACACACACATGTGAATGTTATATTTCTAAAATTCAAAGGAGAAGGTGAATTCTTTTTTTTTTTAACCAAACGCACAGCAATATATCTTCAAAATTCAGCAATTTGCGTAAATAATTTTTTTTATTCCCAGTAAGCGATACTTTTACGAGAAACTCTGTATTTAAAGGAATTATTTTCCACTGAAAAATATTTATTAAACTTTAAAACCCACAATCAAAAGAAATCCATATACATTTAAGTTCTCTGTGTTTCTATTTTTAAAATTTTCCAACACAAAAGAGTTTTCCGCTAAAGCAGGGGTTGAACGGTGTAAAAATATTATTACAATTCCATTCGACGAAAGAAGGACGCTTTTCCATGCTTTCCTCTTCAAAACCAAAACTTTGTGTATTTTAGAAAAATTCCATATAGTTAAAGAAAAGAACGCACGGTTTATCAAACTTCAAATCAGCCGAAGAACCAGCCTTTCAATTTCACTAAAACAAACATACTAAGGGGCCTTTTTTTTTTTTTAAATAAAAAATAATTTATCAATTCCCAAAATTCTTCCAAATTCGGTTCTATTGACAAAGTTCAAAGAAACAAAATGTTTCGTAAACAAGAATAAAAATGATGGATGAAAAAGATTTTATTCGAAATGATGGAACATTTGCAGTGGAAACTTTGGAACTAAAAGTTCCAAAAATAAAAGAAAATTTTACTTCAGAATCTTTCTTTTTCTCTCTCTCCGAAGTCTTCTGTTTGATATTCACAGAGAAAAGATTCATTTTTCTCACATGATGAAATAGGGAACAGTTCACAGAATTCTTTTTAGGAATTACTAAACTCAGCAATTTTTATTTGCATATTTCAGGGAAAGATTCCTGAGGTATGCGTTTTCGGAATAGGCTACAGATTGGGTCCGGTTGCCTATTTTTATCCATTTTCGATATTCATTCTAACGTCAAGGCTCTAGAACTCTACACTTTCAGCTAGGGAAGACATTTTTCTGTTTCTCTTTCCTTATTTTTAAAAATTAAAAAAAAAATGCTATATTTATGAAAGTCAGTGAGAGAGAGAGACTGTTCTTGTTCTGTTTTCAGATCTGTACTAATTGCTATTGAAAAGGGTCTACGCTATGTTGACGATCTAGCTGAACCTGATTTTAAAAGCATTTGAATATTGACTGATGGCCGTTCCTCTATCCAACATTTAAGTAACTAGAAGAAGGTTGTTGACGGGGTCGGAATATCTTTCTTAAGGTTGATTGACAAATTATCTACAAACTTTGAGTTCAATATTCATTGAATGCCTGACCCATGTCGGAATCATTAGTCAATACATAGCAGATTCAATGGCAAAGGCTGCCTCTTTGGACACTCCTCGGTCTGATATGCCTCCTACTTTCAGCGAAATGTTTTCCGAAAGCAAAAAAAAAAGCAAAAATATCTCTGGAGAGCTCCTCCTGAACATGTCTGGTACCCACGAAATCTCCCTGGTGGTGTCCTACTCTTTGAAGGTCATAGAGGCCAACAGACTTGCACATCTCGATTTGCCAGTGGACACTTGAAATCTCTCACCTTTGATCAGGGGCTGAAAGTTTTAAAGATCTGTACGAAGTGTAATGCTGTTGAGTCATCACCTGAACACAGAGTACATCGCTTAAATTTTAACTTGGGTGAGATGTTCTTAAAACCTCTTTTATACTTAGATTTTTTTTTTGAAGTATACTGAGTGATGGAGTTGGTCTAGTCTTAGATAGCCCAACTAGGGATTAGAAACAACAACATGCAAGCCAGGCTTTTGGTAACCCTAAGAAAATTTAGTACACGTAACTTTTGTTTTTACGCGATACATACGATCCAGAAGAAGAAGTGTAAGAAAACTCGTGTAAAAATATATTGCATCTGCTGAAAAATAAAAGTTTCGTTCCAGTCATAAGAAATCAGCAAAAATAATACAAACCCTGAGTCTTAGGATCTTAAACATTTTATTTCAAAAGATTGAACATGTATCAAAAAAGTATACTATCATTCAAAAAGAGAAAACACATGTTACTAATTCATAACCACAAAAATTAGTTAAAATAATACGAGTTACATATAAAAATATGCAATTCGTTGTCACTTACTGACAATAAACGCATATGTTTGAGTAAGACAGCAATATTACTACTATTACTAGAAATCAGTTAAAGGCTCGAGTCTCAATTTATATCTCCTAAACGCGTGTTATTCATAGATTTCTTATTCTTTCACGAGTTTTAATCGTTGTGTTTGGCATTGTGAGCTTGACATCTAGGTATTCGAAAAGCAGACAAAATTCCAAATTAAGGTTATGAAACTTCGGGAATTCCCACAAACAGAAATCGTGTTACATCTCTCGTTTCCAATATCGCAGATATAAAAATGCAATTAATTAAAAATTTTCTTCATAGAATTTGGATCGATCGTATTAAAGTAAGCCGTGTAAAAAGTTACTTTGTTTTGTTTTAATTCATGCTAAATCATAATCGTGTAAAAACAGAATTGGATGTACTGCATAAACATGAGATTTGGTGCATTTTAAATGACTTTCAAGCCAAAGGATAAGAAAAAACCTTATCTTTGGTTAAAGGAACAAACGCCAAATAATCGATTACGAAATAGAATAGAATTTGGCGAAATAATATCAAGTACAATAAATAATGAGTGCATTATTAGAAAAGCGTAAGGAGAAAAGACGTCAAATTTAAGTTTTAGTTAATTAATTGAGATATTTGTACAAAATTATCATATATATATATATTTATATACTAGCGGTCCCGACAGACGTTGTCCTGTACACACGTCTTAAATCCGAAAATTACAAACTTTTTTGAATAAGTTGTAACAATCTGGACCGTTTTGATGAAATTTTTTATAAAGAAAGTTATTACAATACCTGACATCATCACATGTACAGTTACCACAATTCGACCTATCAATTGTGTGTGAGTATATATTTACTATGAATTAAGTTGAATATAGAAGCTATTCTGAATAGAAACTTGAACTTGTTTTGATTAACGGGTAAAAAAGATAAAACTCGAGCTATTTTCATAACAGGTATATTTTTTTTAATGCACAAAAAATAAATTTATTGTAATGCCATTGAATGTACAATGTTTTTGGTTAATCCTTGAGGGGTATAAACAAACAAATGAGATGGTTTTCCAAACTTCGGACATGCAACATATAGCTGGCCGTACGAAAAGGAAGGGTTTTCTAAATCTAAGCCACAAATTGTCATTGTTTGACCTTGTGACATTAATGGTCATATCAAATACCAAGAGAATTGGAAATTGCAAACATTAGAATGTGTAGGTGAGTCTGATAGAATCATTGGGATCTGTGGTAGAAGTACAACTTCACCTTGAAGTTTGCTGCTCAAAATAGAGGCCTCAAGAATATTGCCCACGATTTATTTTTTGAACAATCGCGCACCCTTACATAATTATGGGTCATTTTTAACTAATTGCGATATCGGACCGAATTGTGAATCTAAATTATTTTCGAATCCACTTGAACCCACACAAAAAACTTCATCAAAATCCGTCCAGCTGTTTAGGAGGAGTTTAGTCACATACACACGCATAGATGATTTATATATATATATATATATATATACATTCCCATACTAATTTAATTTTCTAATATTAAGATATTTATTATTTAGAATAGAGAGAACCGAGATTAAGTAATATTAACATTATATTATATAAACTCATGACGACGTACTAATGCAATCCTTTATGAATAATTAAAATAAGTAAATCAAAATATACAAATTTTACGCTAAATACACAAAATTTATCGATCACATAATAAATGTAATTACGTGCTTTCGGTGAATTGAAAGCTGACATTAGATTTGTACTTGTCGCTCGCTGTACATATTAAATTCCAATACAATTGTCTATTTCATAGATGTACAAGCATTAAGAACGTTCAAAAGATTTTGCAATTAAGAAAAAAAAATTATATAATGAGGAATTTTTTAAATCAAAAGCATTTTGCTTAAGTATGTGCGTTATTATTGCTAACAACTATGTAATCTTTAAAAAAAAGTTTCTCTCTGCAAAAAGCAAGAGTGTGAAAGAGTGACGAAAAAAGAACTGGAAACACGTCCTTGCATTTATCATGTGACTATGACGTCACATGAATTTAGCCCATTATGCATATTATTTCTGAAGTTTGATACAAAAATGCCATATGTATTTCAAAGGAATTTTTAGAGGAAAAATAATTGAAAGTGATGTTGATCATTTTATATAATTTTCTTGGTTTATTTTTCAGCTGAAAATATTCTTTAATATATGCGAGGAAGTTTACAAAAACTGTTTATAATTTTAGTAAACAATACAATTACGATTTATTTAATAAGATACTACATAAATACTTGAAGTTTTGGGATTATTTGTTTTCTCAGGATTCACAATTTGGTACGTTCCATTGTATTATTAATGAAATTCAAATCAGCGATTAAGTGCTCGGAAGATTCTGAGAAAGAAATTAGTGTAACAAAGTACCTGGTAAGATGGCGTCTTCAAAATTACAAGACTTATGAAATTTAAATTCAGTATAACATTAATCCAACAATTAATTTTAGTTTTAATTAGCACTGAGCACAACATCAACCCTATGAATTATATTATAATATATATATAGTACTACTTTTAGATGATGATGACAGATCTAAACAGAAATCTCACAATTTGTACAATTGCTCATTAACACTAGAAAGACTAAAACTTAGTATATACCTATATTGCCCAAAAGCAGTCAAAATGACTTCATTGTGAAAGAATAATTAATGTAATTAATGTGTAATGTGAAATTTGTTTAAAATTAACTTTTAATATTTTATATATTATTTACAGTCATATAACAAGTTATTAAGAATAAAAAAAATTTTACTTCGCTTTGAAAAGAAATATATTCTAAAATAATTCTAAGAAATTATGCATTATGTATGTAATTGTTCTTCTAATTGAAATTAAAAAGCAATTAAAATGACTTCCTTGGGCAATCTAGTGTTAAGCTTAACAGTAACTTAAAGGTCAAAGTAGATTACCAAGAAACAATTAAGAAATGTGTTTAGTGAAAGTAACTATTTTCAGATCTTTAAGGAGAAAGAAAAATGCCAGAATTTAATGGAATTCGTTTTAAATTTTCGTATTATTAAATATTTACTGCTATTTATTTTTTTTTAAAAAAGGAATATTTTGGAGCAGCAAGACATTCAGTTTTATACACTTAGATTCTTTAGTTCGTAACAAATAAAAAACAATATTCCACACAATTTACTAACAGAGTGTCATAGGTTTTAATTTATTATATACATTTTCCACAAATATTTGAAATTTTTTTCTCAAAATAGCTCATACTCGTACAATGAAAACAAACATATTGTTAGTCACTTAATTTTAAAATCAGGCAAACTTACTTAAAATTCGTATAGCTGTTCTTTCAAAGAGAATTCAATAGTAATGAACATACGAAATGACATTTTGACTATTTTTTATCCTAAAAATTAACCTGATGTCTCTAATAAGATTGTAGCAATTTATGCCTACTCAAGAAAATTAATTCAATTGTCAAAGTAATAATATTAAAAACTTTTGAGTTTTAGAGAACAAAAAAAGGAAAGTTGTGTAAAAGCAACAATAAAAACATACATTTTAGCATACATTAATAAAGATACTAATTAATATACTGCAATTTTAACAGGAGAATAAGAAGAAATAAAAAATTAATGCTCAATTTTTACTTATGATTCATTAATTTAAAAAGTAATTTTTAATATTCAATTTAGTTGCTACGTACCAAATGATACGCAAAAACAAACTAAACAAGCATTATTCTGGATTCCATTTAAATGAGTTATTTTTCAAATTTTCTCTAAATAGCTAATACAGGCATCGTTTTAAAATAATTTAAATCAAAATAAAAATATTTTGAATTTTTTCTACAACTAACAAAAATGGTGTTTTATCTACTTTCAAAAAGGTAAAAATTAATTCACAAATAAATTAATTTTTTATTACAAGCAGTAAAATATTAAATAAACTCAAATGCTTTTACAAAAATTTATATATTTTTTATTTTAAATAAAGTTACAAAATAAATTTCCAAATTTTATTAAAAGAATTTTTTTTTAAAACTCTAGCCTAGGTTAAAAATGAAATAAGTACTACTCTGAACAAATTAATTCTCTGGAATATTCCATTGCAACAAGAAAAATCTATTTTAATAAGAAATAATATTTAACGTTATAATCCCAGATAAACATTGAATAGAAATACGAGTTTTTTTCTTAAGAGAAAATCCTTCACTCATTTCCTTAAACAGAACAAATAGTTACATACATTACAAATTTTACGCAACTTACAAATATCACTGAATTGTATCAGTATTTCTTCTTTACAAAATGTTTTAAAATTTATTCCTTCTTTTTTTACCACTTCCAAAAGATTGTCTTGAAAAGAAAAAAAAAACATAAATATTGTCCTATTAAATTTCGGAAAAGAAGATTTAAAAGAAGTTTCTTCGAAATTTTTATGTTTGCTCGAAACATAAAAAGAAAGCAAAAAAATCTTTAAAGAAGACCGAACAAGAACTTTAGTACAAGAGCTTTCAACAATTTCTATTCCAAGCAATTTCAAGAAAAATGAACCTTCAAAATTTCGTTTATGTGTTATATGTTTACTTGGAATACATTTTTACGTTCTTTCATGCATTTATTTTCTGTTACATATTTGATCGCAAATAATAATAATAACGAAAAAGAAAGAAGATTTTTTATTTAAAAAAAAACATAGCTGCCTTCTAATGAAAAATGTCCTCAAGCTCCCTTTTCTCCTTCTCTTTGTAAATTTTGAACATTTCTTCCAAACCTTTATCAAATTCGAATTTTTCTTTTTTGTTTCTTTATGTACTTTTCATTCCTTTAGAGAAATAAAAACGGTCAATAAGCGAGGTCCATGAAAAAAATAAATAAATGTATCAAACATCTTATTAAATTTAGTCCAAACAGTCAAAGTATATATTCGGTTGAGCTTGAAAAAGATATTTATGATTTTTTTTTTGCAGAAGCCTTAGTATTATAAATTCCCAATCCTATTTGAAGTAAAAGCCAAAAAATTGAGTTATCAATAGTATGTCATCCAACAAAGTTGCCAGATAATACACATATATATATATATATATTGTTTTTTACAAAGTTTGTCCTGGAAGCGTATAAATATTAATAGAATTTCGAACAATTTTATGACATTTCCATCTTTTTTTTTCTTCTGTAACAATGTAAAGTAAAAATATGTACAAAGCGAGAATCTATTTTTAAAGTAAAATTTTATTGACGTTTCGAACAGAGGTAAGCAAAATTCACTGTAATATTAAAATTTTTTTTACAATTGAATATTTCAATTACTCTCTACATTGTTTTATCTAATGTATTTTCAAAATATTTTAAGTCTTAAAACATAAAGCAATATTTAATGCATCATTTCACAATGATTAGATAAAAAAAAATAATAAAATAAAAACCATTATTTATTTTAAGATGCATTTCGTTGCTAATAAGTCAAAAATATTATATTATTACTGTTATTGTTTTTAATCCGAGATGGTTCAACTGCGTTACACATATTCCATAAAACCAGTTTTCCAAGAAGACCAAAAATAAAATAAGGTCTTTTAAAATCTTATAAGCGGTGAAATCTAATGATTCAAGTGTATGAGCGGGGAAAGCCACACACAGACCTATGCTATGGACTAATGACACTCAGTATAGAACCTCTGGCACGTTGGAAGGAGTGAGTGAGTGAATACTAACGTCGCACAATTTTGCTGCTAAAGGAAATATGTGAGAGACCCTGCTACATAGTCCAGTCCCAATGAGTCTTCCTAGACAGGTTTTCTCTGCTGTTCTTAAAACTTTGACGGGTCATGACTTTCTTCAGCAACACCTACACCGAATTGGAGTGAAAGACTCTACAGACTGCTCTCTGTATCTTTGTAGAGAGGCTATGAATTTTGTTCACTTGACAGTTTGTACTTCTCTGGCCAACACAGGTTTTAACTTTTCTTCTGAGAACTTTCCTGCAAAGAGCCTCAAAGCCCTTGAGAAGAGCCTCTCAAAAAGCGCGAGAGAGCCATCTTCTGTGTTCTAGGAATTTTGAGTTGGTGAGACAAACATGGTCTCTTGTTCCAAAGTAATGTGGGAGAGTGGATGAAACTCTCCAAAGTAAATTCAATCCTTTCTTTTTGAATTGGGGAGATTTCCTTATACGTTAGCGTTATATCTTTAGCAAATTGTCAGCGTGATCAGGGGCGTAAAGTAGAATATTAGGGCCATCCTACAAAGAGTTTGGGTCCCAAGTCGCGTACTTGGCTTCAGTCAGGCTTCTCCACCCCTCGATGTGGAAGTTATGGGGGTGTACGTTACGCCACTGAGCGTGAGTGAGAGTTATATTAATGTTGCACTATAAAGCTGCACGAAGGCTATTTGCGACAGATCTCGTATTTTTTAACCTAACTCAAAAGAAAAGGATGACACTTGAGCTGGCACTCCCCTCTCCTAACTTCCACACCAACGGGATGACGTTTGAGACGCGACAGATTTAATGCGCATCGACCCAATCTACACGACGGGCTTTCAGCAGTTCTAGACTCGAACTCATAATGCGTCAGCCATGAAACCTTGACCTTGGCCAGTAGACTACCACATCCATTGAAAATTATCGCCAAAGGATGTCTTGGCCAAGGTGTCATCTACCTCATTACCATTCAAGCCTATATGGGCGGAATCCCAATGAAAGTGCCTACAATGACATCGTAAGATCAGACTCATCTAATACCCCCAGAAAGATGTTGCACGGTGTCGGAATCCTTGTCCAAATGTCCCTTAAGTCAAGTTCGTTAGATTTGATTGAATGATTTTCAAAATGTAGGAAATATACGTGGAATAAATAGGCAATTTGTTTTGAAGTCGCTTTAAATTTTATTCTGTAAACCTCTAACGAATACAATAGATTTATTCTTTACAGTAAATAATTAACACTTACACACACACAAATGAATATATGTTAGCACCAAATCAAAATTCACACACGACTCAAAGTAATACAAATCCATAGTCACAACAAAAAATGAAAAACACAGTTGCTGTCAAACTCATACACTCCATGTTGTTCTACTACATCTTCTGTAGCTTTGGAAGAACATTCTTGGAGGTTTTAGAGTTATCTCATTAAATAAGCATTCATACCCTGTGATAACCCTTACCTGGGGTGTACCATTTCTTCTACGTGACCTAGATTTGTGGGAGTTAAGAATTGATCACTCTAGCTAGCCATAATGAAAACACTTTATTATTTCCAATTCAAATATTCAAAGACAGTCTTACGTTAGGAAGGAAATCAGGAGTGATATAACGTATCCCTAAATTCTATGTAAATAAGCGCCCGGAAGCCTAACCGCTTAACTTTCAGTAACGGTATCCTGTGAATCTCAATCTTCCTTAATTTCTTAGGATTTACTAAAGTCCGTTCTACAATTACGCTTCTAAGTTTAATGCCTTAACTTCAGCTCACGGTGTTCAGCATTTCAACTTCCTGTCTCCTTCTTCTATTGCGATTACAAAACCTTCACTCTATATCTACTAACTAATCTGAATATCAAGGTTTCTTTTTGAGAGGATTGGCTGTGAAATAACCCAATTCTGGCCCCAAAGATTCCTCAAGAGGATTAGTATGAAAACACGATAAAGCCTCGTCAAAACCCTATTAGGTTTGTTTCAAGCCATCTATTTTTTTCACCAAAATTGGTGACATTTTGCAACATCAGTTTGTCGCCAAATATGTTGGCAAAGTCACCTTTAGTTATTCAACATTATTGAAAGAGCCCCTATTTGTTTGCAAGTCATTTTTTTAGGTCACAATACGCTTACGGTAGAGAAGCAAACAAAACTTTTATTTTTTCGTAAGAAGTATTAAAAAGTAGTATAATAGAATTATTTTAACAAGTATTACAAAGAAACTCATATGATATTAATGGCAGGAAAAAGGGAATTATGACATGTATGCCGTAAAATTTTTATTTTATGGAAAAAAGTATAGTACACTTTATTCATCAATAATAGCATTCTGCCGCAAAACTAATGAAACTATACATAATAATTTTATACTTAAATAGAAATGTCGAATTTATTTGAATTTTAAAAACAGAATTCACTTAAAGTTCACTTATATGAAAATTTTTAAGTTTGGTAAAATTCAAACTTGCTCGAAAAAAAATTTACAACTTGGAATTCTTTTTCTTAAAATATGTTATTTTTGTAGATTACATAGAATTTACCTTCAATACATTAATATAAATAAATCACGATAGCTTAGTTACTAACAGAAAAAATTAATCTAACGGAATAAAATCTTAAAAGTGAAAAAAGGCAAATTGCTAAAACCAGTATTTTAAATTGCATATTTAGGCTTAGGACTAAAAGTAGGGGGTTAAACATGCTTTATGTTGTTGGCTTTCCTATATCCTTGTTCTATATTGCTCAGTGAAAAAACATGAATTTCTTTACAAAAAAGAATTAAAAAAAAAGTCCATGTATAAAAATACATGGCATAAATATAAATCTTAATATACTTCTTAAGAAACTTCAAGAGTTTGAGCCAAATATCCGAGTTTGTTTTGTAGATGCTTCAGAGTAACATTGTAACATATTAGGCTTATTCTATGTACATAAAACTTGCATCAGAAAGAAAATAAAAAATGAATCTGGTGCAGATGGGGAAAAAATGAGGAACACCGCTACCCACCAACGATGTATCACAAAACCAGAGAAGAAAAACCATGTTGAGAAATCTTATCAATAACCCCTTTTTATAGTCAAGCAAGCTGGAGAGAGAGGGAAAAAATATTTTGTTTCCCAACAGAACTCAAATAAACATCCCATATATCATGTTATTCAATCTTTCTCGAGTTTTCCATTTTAGGTTCTTTTGGAACACCTCCGTGAATGAAATGCCGGTAATTTGTCTTCGAATCTCGCCTTCTGCTTCCGTGGATTTACACGATTTTCCAGAAGATGCCCCAGACAAGAGCAAAAAGAAAAGGAAATTGTCACAGATGCCGCAGAAATAAATAGTTCCCTCTAGGAAGGAATGATTCTGAATTATAAAAGTTGAAAAGAAGGAAGGCATGATTTATTTGGAATGCTGTTGAAATGACTATTAGTTCTTGCTAATATAATTAGTAATCTCAGTGAATCAAATAGTTCTGAGTGTAAATCTTGTATGAAATATTATTCTGGCATAGACTACACAAACAAGTCTAAAATCTAAAGAATTTTTTTTGACTCATTATATAATTCTTTTTTAAGAGTCCAAAATGTCATTGAGGATTTGAATCTTAAAAAAAAGAGAACGCTAAAGGTGGTAGGAAATTTATTTTAGGGGAAAAGTTAATATACAGGGGGATTCTAGTTAAAGTTCCACTTTCAAAATGCAGTAAAAAAAAGAACCACTACTCAGAATGACTTCAAATTTCAGCTGAATATACTTGAAGAAAGGGGAAATGGTATAGCATAAGGAAAAAATATCCATTGGTGGTTTCTGGCCCAAGGACAATTAAAAACCAATTATTCTCATCCATTGTGGTATGACTTTGCAATGGTGCATGAGCTTTTCAATAAGAGTACAACAACTGTTGAAGGACATAAAAGTCATTCTTTCCCATCAAGAACCGAAATATTTTGAAAAGTACAGTTGATTTAATGTGCAACTCATGCTTAAGACATCGTAATTTGACTCAAAATGCCACTTGTAACCAAACCATTTTTGTTATGCCACTTACAGCGTTATGTATCAGTATTCTTTCGATTATTTCTCTTATTCCATACCGTTTCTTTTTTTCAAATAAAATCAGTTCAAATTTGAAGTCATTCTGACCAGTGTATCATTTTTTATAGCATTTTGAAAGCAGAAGATTAATTATAATCTTAAGTTCATAAAACTAAGTAGAATGAGATGGGCAGGGCATAAGTCCAGAAGAGAGAAACAGCATTGAAAATTTTTAATGAAACTCCCTCTAATAAAAGACCAAAGGGAAGGCTGAAAAGGAGATGGGAAGACTGTGTGGATGAGGACTTTGTCATTCTAAAAGTGAAGAACTGGAGATCAATTGCTGGGAGAAGGGCAGAAGGGCCAATGCTGCTGTTTACGACGATAAATTAAAAAAAAAGTAATCTCCTAATACAAATGTTATTAAGAAATAGAATAAGTTTAGTTAAATAATATTTACATATAAAATTTACATTAATACGCTAACGCGCTTAAGATTATTATTTTTTTTTTTTATAAAAATTTGTTAACTGGATAAGATAATTGCAGAGTAAAGATATTAGCATGCAATCAAATTTATAGTAAGATGAATTTAAAAAAAGTTTCCCGTTGCTTCAGATTACGCTAAGAAATAAAATACGAACAATGATGCATAATTATGAATCCTTGTCAAGAAAGGTTTTTTTTTATAGTTTCTGTTCATAAAATTCAAAAGTTATTCTGGATATTATACTGCTGCTTTATATCCATTAATAGAATTTCCAAAAATATTTTTACAATGGGAAAAGTTTAAAAAAAACTCCATAAGCTCGAATATATATATATATATATATATATATACTTATTTATATAATCATCTCTAACAACAATATTACAAACACAATTGCAAATGATGAAACGTATTATTATATATTACAAAGTAATAATTATCACTGTGAAATGTACCTGCACTTAATACATATGAAACAGTAATCTTCTTCCAACTAATCTCCAAAGATGAGAAGATTAGGACCTACTGGTTCCAGAGCCTCGTTATCCACAAGACTGACTTTGCTAATCTCTGGAAGCCCAGTAAATATTGGCTCGTAGACCTTCATTGCTTAATATTCTTATATATATTATTGTAAAGAATTGAAAAAAATGTATGTAATACTTAAAAGTGTTATGTCTAATCAGTGATAATGGCATTCGCATAAATATATAAACGTTGGTTTTGATTATCAGAGGTTATTCTTAAAAGAACAGCATAACTTCAAAAAAAAAAAAAAAAAATCTGATACATTTCTTCCTTACAGTGTAAATAATATTTCGACAAAACTATTGAAAATGTATTGAAGGAAAATCACACATTCCTCTATAATATCATAATTACTTCAATTTTTATGACTCTCTTGTCCTTAAAAGTATTAATGAAACTGTATTAAAACTTACACAGGCACATAAAACTAATGATTTCGTATAACAGTAATGTAAAGATTTAATGCAGTATGTAATGAGAATATAATGCCTACTATACTGTGAATACAACTTGGAAATCATTTCAAATGTAATGACAGAATTTTGTGAAACACATGCTGAACATTTGAAAAAAGTCCATTATACATTATTATATAACTCCATTCACAATGTGACAGCGAATATAATTCGCTTATCAAAATATATATTTCCTATAGTGAGTCAGTTGGACAATTACAATCATTAGAATATAGTGAATAGAATTAATAAAAACAAAATTATACTTCTAAGCTATGTGATTCTAAATACATTGTTATAGCTTCAAAGACATTTACTTATTCTTCGGAAAATGTCTATGATATTGGTGGTCATGGTCAGCATTGTTCCTTTCTAGTCATGGGTTCAAGCTCTGGTACCACTGAAGACCCACCGTGTACAAGGATTCACGCACGTTAAATCTGTCGATTTTGTAAGTTATCATACCATGGTGAACGTTTGGAAAGGTGTGCGCCAGCTCAGAGGATCAAACTGGTCACTTGACCGAGTTTAAAAATTACGAGGTCAGTCACCAATAGCCTGTTAATTACGTAAACTTATCTTTATGTACCTCTGTAGAAAATGTAAAAATAAGATTCTTGTGTAACAAGTACAATAAAAAAAATTTTTAAGTCAATTCCTACTTAGATCAACAAAGAAAATTTTTATTTTAGCTACTTTTTATTAAATAGTTACAATTAATATAAATAATGTATATACATAGGACAGAATCACAACATTAAGTGGTCATTAATTATCATTAAAGTATCGTATTGTCATCCAAAACAATCGTGTATCTAAAATTTCAATTCAACTGAATGCTTTAACACGTGAGAAAAAACCTGGTGGCCAACGTCGCTGTATTTGTAATTCTTTAACTAATTAGTTTTAATCAATTTTTATTAATTATAATTAAATTATTATATTTTCATCCAAAAAATCCTGTATACAAAATTTCAGCTCAATGGAGCGCTTTAAAATGTATTTTATGAACGATTGAAAATTCCACCAAGATAAATAAATAAATATATAGAGAGTGTGAACTAATAGTAGGAATTGAATAAAGTTTGAGGGTGGGAGAGGTTTCTCGTTGGGGGACCGGTAAACTCTTTTAAGTGAGTTTGATTATTTTGGGCATTCCACCAACCCCCGAGTAGCTTCGACGTTAATATAAATTTAAGTATTCAATCGAGTCTATTATACTCAAGTCTTTCTTACTTCATTTCACTTTAAATAATAATTTTAATGTGCATATACCACAGTTCTTTCGCCATGCAAGGTTTAACAGTAAAATAAACAAAATAGGTTTCCCTAGGGGTCAATTGAAATGCGCGAGAATCAGCTACACAGTATTGTCTGCAATCAATTATAGGTGAAACTCACCGAAAAGGAGCTTGCATTATACTTCTAAATCCAATTAAAAAATATAAAAAAAAAAAAAAAAATACACAAACACGCGTATCACATAATATACCTCGCAATCTAAGAAAAAAAAATTTTTTTTTTCTTATTCCAATTTCTTTAAGGACCTACTCAATATTTGAAGAGCATTTTTTTTAAAAGAATTTTTTTTCCAAAAGAAAACTTTTCCACCAATATCATTTGATTCTACCTTTATAAATTTCCTCAATATATCTCCCAACACGAAATGTTACATACCCTTCCACTAAAAGCTTAAACCCGAATGAATTTAATCGTAACACTTAAAACATTAAAAATATTTCTTCTTCAAAAAATTCTTTACAGAACCATTAAAAATATTCTTTTCCGTCTTTGTACGGGACCGAAACGCGATAAAGATTTTTCCAAGGTATATAATATAATATTTTCCTAGGCTTGAAGTAAGATATCACAAAGTAAAACTTCTTGAGATATCTCTAAACTCCCCCCAATATCCATATTTTATGAACACGCAAGCATTGATCCGTTTCTTTCTTCCGCTGCCAGGCATTTTGAAGGGTCTCTCTCACTCGAGTTGAGTAGTTTTCATCGTTTCTCGTCTGCAGCGATTTTTAGAATTGAATTTACAGGAATTGACAGAGGGTAGAATAGTTTTTACTGAGTTATCGCACATGTCAAGGCTAAGATTGTGTCAAGGGGTTTATTTTTATTTCTTTAGAATAAAGCATTATACAACATAAATTCAAAAATTGTAAAGTTTCGTTTTGATTTGGGTTGATATTTTAGAAAAAAAATGGCTGTGATTACATACATTACGCTTTTGAATAAGTTCACCCTGAAATAAGTTTAATGGATGACGAAGTGAAAAATGTGACAATATGTCGACGCGATTTGTAGTGACATTGTAAATTTGTGCCAAGTATTTAAACAATAAAATATTAACGAAAATTTTGTTTTAAAATAAAATTTCTGTTAAAAGTTTTCTTCGAAATATAAAATGGAAATATCATCTGTAGTAAAATATTCTAAAAATTATTATTTCTTTGGATGACAATGCATGAACACGTGTATGAAAATATGGTACATAAAAATTTTTTTTATTATAAAATTGCTTTTTTATAGTAATGGGCTTAATTCAAGTAACTATGACCACGCGTTTCCAACTAAAAAATTCATAAACTCATGTGACGTCATAATCACAAGATAAATGTAATCATTTGTTTCCGGCCAATCAGTTCGTGCTCTTTGCTGTTGCCAAGTTTCGTTGAAGCTTTCTTCTAAAAAAAGTACATGTTTACCAACAGTTACACGTGAGACAGTGAATATTAACATCACACTGTTCAGCTACACGAGGCTTTTGGCGACGGACCTTGTCAATTTGAACCATGGTCAAGTGACGAGTACGACATCTGAGCAAGTACCCCCTCTCCTAACTACCACACCACACCAACGGGAGGACTTTTGAGCTCTCGACAGATTTAACGTGCATCACTGCCCCACACGGCTGGTCTTTAGTGGTACTGATCTCGAATTCGTAACAAGCTAGCCACGATCCAATACCTTGACCTCTCGGCTACCACGGCCAGCCCAACAGTAATAACAACATACGTAAACTTAAAAGTACACATATGACATAAGGATTTTTTTTAATTCTGTAACCCTTTTCACAATCGTAATACAAAAACATCTTTGATTAAATCACAGATTAAAGATTTACCTAGATTTTACAAGTAGAATAACAAGTACAAGTCCAATGTCAGTTTTGAACTTATTGGAGGACACGTGGTTGTATTTATCATGCGACCAGCACGAATTTAGCCCATAATGATGAACGGCATAATGTTGATTTATATGTAATGATGATTTTACGATGAGAGTTCCTATAATAAATATACTAAATTCATGACGGTTACATGATAAATACACACACAATCGCGTATTTTTTTTATTGAATTCAAAGCAGACATTCTAGACTTGTATTTGTAATGTCCAGATACAATTTTTTTAATTTTGATAATTGTGTAAACATGACCATGTATTGAAATTCCTCAAAAAATGTTTTCTGAATTAAAAACGTTATTTTATTAAATGGATAGTTTTAGTTACAAGCGTATTTTGTTTGCTTTTGTATGCTTTTGCTATTATCAAATGTATAATTTTTCAAAGAAAGTTTTTGTAAAAATTAAAGTTGGCAACAGTGTGGTGTAAGAACTGGTTGGCTGGGAATGCTTGATTACATTTATCAATGGGCTCAATTCATGAAGTCACATGATAAAAACACAAACACGTATTTTCCATTAAACTCAAAACAAATATTAAACTAATTGTACTTGTAGTTCTATTTGTAAAACTCAGATAAAATTTCAAATTTCATATTTGGGTAAACATGTTTAAATGTTAGGGAAAAAAATTTCTTCAAAAAGATTTTTTTAAATTAAAAAAAAATCATATTTTATGTTTATACTTTTAAATAAAATGCATTTTGTATACAG
>BMAV01011045.1:117686-148433 GCA_019973955.1 Trichonephila inaurata madagascariensis
TTTTAAAATGTCGCTTGTGTTGTGGAATGAGATGAGAAAAGAAAATAATTTTTTGTTCTATTTAAACCTCGCATGATAAATTGCACTCATCTGCACCTGTGAAGTCTAATGAGGGTGTGCACCCTTTCCCGTCGAAATGTGCTACTTGTAAGAAAAATCCTTTTTCTGTTCAGGACAAAAAGGATATAATTTGAAAAGAAATCCAATTTTTTCTAAAACAAATGGATTATTTTTTTTCATTTGTTGAAATAATTCGTTAATTCGGGGGGTTTTAATTCACGAAATAGGGGGTTTTGCCTTTATGTTAATTTGGGAAAGAGAGAAAAATTCATTAAATCGCGAAATTCGTTAAATAAGGGATTGTTAAATCGGGGTCCGAGCGAATTTCATTTTAACGCTGTCTTGCTTTTTTAAAACACCTGCCTTATATTCATAATTTTCATATTGCATCAAAGTAGGGCGCGTTAGTAAACAATAAATCAATCAATCACCAGCCATATATTAAAAGCGCGAAATAATCAAACTTATACCATTCGAATGCGCAATTTTATCATGTATGTTAGAAGCAACAAATAAGTTTATTAGAAAGGTTGATCGCCTGTAGTATTTTCTAATACTACCGCATATTTATAGCCTTGGTAGCCTTGTGGTGAAGGACTCGTGGCGTGTCATGAGTTCGAGTTCAAATGCTTCTGAAGACTCAACGTGTAGAGGGAACCTATACACTTTTAATCCATCGACCCTCAAAGTCCTCCAGTTGACGTGGTGTAGAAGTACGGAGAGGTAGTGTTAGCTAACGTGTTGTCCTTTCCACTGAAACGTAATTCAAAAGTACGAGGTCCGTTGCTCTTGCTTTGCTTTATAGTAAGCGTAGACGGAGATGACAGAACAGAGATGTCGTCATCTTCATTCGATATTGGTTCAAAATTATTAGATTAGACACCAATAGTTCAAGTGCAGCTTTATATTGCGATGTTATATATCTCTCACTCTCACTCACTGCACACCAAGTCAACTTTGAACCCCGACAGATTAAACATATACCAGTAAATCCACACGGCTAGCCTTCAGGAGCATCAGGACCTTAACTTGCAACACCCTGACCACGTGTTCGTGACCATTACTGCTATATAAATCACAGATGCTATTTCATGCCAAACAGAAAGAGACAACTAACAGCCATTCAATACAACTAAATTGAACACTTTCATCCATTTTGTAAGGTCATTTTTTTATTATCCTTGTGTATTTGAACCTTACTTTTTTATACAACAGATTGTCACGTGATATAATATACCACGGTAGTGGTTCTCAAGCGGCATAGAGTTGAAGTTCAAGTACAGATACTAAGTTAGAACTGGGAAAAAAAAGTTCTCTGCAATGACTTTTACAACTGAATGCAGAAAAACCCCACCCAAAAGTATAAAAGACAATAAATAAATGGACAAAAGTTCTAGTATCATACTTTTCAAAATGGATCCAATACATCCCAATATTTTATGTTACGATAAAAAAAAATGGAACACAATTTAATACTGTTGCGAGTAAGAACGAAATCACGGTCATCCACACACGAAATAAAATTGAAATTCTTTCCCTGATAACCATTGCCACCGAAATTCACCTAATTACCCATCTCCAACACCATAGAAGAGGTTATTTCCTCAACCCGTTCACGTAATCGCAGTGGCGATTCTCCGGGCGCCGATGCGTTTTCCTCGTTATCTTTGGCTGCCAACTATTCCCGGGAGTTGGGAAACCAATGCGAACAAAAGAGGGTCAGTCAATGGAGGGTGAGGAACAGATGACACCTCAAGACTACCAAATATCGTGTCAGCACTCCTCTATTGGGCATGAAAATCATATTCTTGCTGCATCTGTTTACTTAAACATAAGTTTCAGTTGGTTTCATGGGAACAATTAAGAACAAGTAATAAATAAAAAAAAATTAAGGCAATTCCTACTTAGGTCAACAAAGAAAAATTTTATTTTAGCTATTTGTATCAAATAATTACAATTAATATAAATATATAGAAACAGATGACAGAATCACAACATTAAGTAGCAAATAATTTTTATTAATTATCATTAAAGTATCGTATTGCGATCCAAAACAATCGTGTATAGAAAATTTCAGCTCAAATGAGTGCTTTAAAATGAGAGGAAAATTTTTTTTAAAGTTTTGACAAAAGTCGCTAAAAATGAAGTCAACGTGACTGTAGGCGATATGCAACAGACGTGAAATATAAACGACAGGAAAACGGGGCTGTGATATCCAAATGATTAGCTTTTTAGCGCATTCAGACAAAGGAGCGACAAATAAATTGTCTTTAAATGAGGAAATTGTTCAGCCGTTTTCTCATACACAAATTGCATTTAAACCTTGTTGCCAAGGGAAAAGTTGTTGTGATACCTCATGTAAGAAGCAGAAATGCGTAATAGCACGTATCTCACTTTGATAAAGGTCAAACTGTAGCGTACCGGGATTGCGGTTTATCGTATTGCAGTATTGCTGCTCACGTCGGTCGAGATCTAATGACTGTTAGCAGAATATGGAATCGATGGGTTCACGACGTTAAAACGGAACGTCGTGCTGGATCTCAACGGCCCTCTATCGCTAGCAGCCGAAAAGACAGGCATGTTACCCACATGTGTATCTTGTCACGCACAGCCATGTTACGAGCCCTGAGTCCAGAATTGGTGTCGTTTGCAAGAAACAAGTATCTGAACGAACATTTCGATGACATTTGCAGAAGCACGGACTCTCTGCTCGGAGACCGTAGCTACACTTGACGCTGCATCACAGACAGGAGTGTCTTGAATGGTGTGACGAACCTGGACGCACGAATAGCCAAACGTCATTTTTTCAGAAAAAGGCAGGTTCTTTTCACAGCATCAAGAGGGTCGCATCCATGTTTGGAGGCATCGGGGTGAACGTATATTGGCAGCGTGCATTCGTCATCGTCATACTGGCCTACCACCTGGCGCAATGGTATGGGGTGTCATTGGATACTCGTCTCGGTCACCTCTTGTTCGAACGGCTGGAACTTTGAACAGTGCACGTTATATTCCAGTTGTGTGACGACCCGTGGCTCTACCCTTTATTCGAGTCCTGCGAAACCCTATGTTTCAGTAGGATAATGCACGACTGCATGTTGCCGGTATTGTACGAACCTTCCTTGATACAGAGAATGTTTGCTGTTGCACTGGCCTGCACATTCACCAGATTCCTTTGCCAATAGAAAACATCTGGTCCATGGTTGCAGAGTAACTGGCTCTTCATTATACGCCAGTCACTTCGGTTGATGAGCTGTGGCATTGTGTTGAAGTTGCATGGTCATCTGTGTACCTGTACCTGCCAACCAATCTCTGTTTGACTCAATACCCACGCGTATAAGTACTATTATTACTGTTAGAGGTGGTTGTTCTGGGTACTGATTTCTCAGGATCTATGCACCTAAACTTCTTGAAAATTTGGGTGACTTACACTTGTTATTTCCATTGTAATATATTCGTTTAATAAATATCATTTTGTTATTTGCGTTTGTTTTTTGCGTGTAGCAATTTTAATGGCCAGTAGTGTATTTTATTAACGATTGAAAATTTATTTGAACAAGATATAGAGAGATTGTGAACTAATTGTAAGAATTAAAAAGGATAGATGAGATTGATAGGAAGGAGGTTAGTTTGATTGACGGGTTTTATTAAACAAGAACTGTAGTAGAACGTTGGTATTTCACTGGAGTTTTAATTGAATTGGCAGTAAAATTAAAGTAATATCCAAAGAGTTACGAAACTTGATGAGTCTTTAAAGGACGATCGACATTATAAAATTGTTTTAAAGACAGTTCACATTAAAATAATGTAGTAAGATTATATAAATGGATTGAATTTTAAAAAATCAAGCAAAGGTATGAAAATATGTAATTAAATGTTTAGTCTTAACTGATGGGAAAAATTTGATGTACAAATATCAAGGATACTAGTGAAGTTCGATCGGGAAAAAATACTTTATAGAGAAAAGCAGATTATTCACGGGTTTTGAGTTCATCATTCATGATAATGTATTCATTTTAGTTATAGAAGTGTTTACTTTGCAAGGATATGACATTTAATTATTTATTTCAGATAAAATACTTCCCTCTCATATAGAATGGATTAAACTCATGACTGTTACATGATAAATACAATCACATGTTTTACACTGATTACAAAATTGACATTAAATTTTGTACTTCTTGTTAATTTTTAAATTTAAATAAAATTTTAAATTTGAAAATTGTATAGAATATTTAAGCATTTATTTTCTTCAAAAAATTTTTAAAATGGAAATAAATCCTTATATTATCCATGAATGTTTAAATCGAGTGCATTTTGTTTCCCTATGCGCGTTATTATTCTAAACAAATGGGTACCTTTTAACCCGAGAAAAGGCGCGCACTTTATACGCACTTGATTATGGTCGCTCGAGGTGACGGAGTCACCCCAATCCTTTTTTTTATAATTATCTTTAGTGTACACGATAAAAACTGCAAATCTAGTGAATAATTTATCTAAGAGAATATACACTTACCTACTTTTAAGAACATTTTAATTTTTATTTGATCATTTGAGAAACAAGTCCAATCATTATTTCAACTAAAAACTAAATTATTTCAAATGTGAGTGACTTTAACAAAGGACACAAATCCCAAACACTTTACGCTAACATTACAGGAATGCTATTTGCAGGCAAAACTGCCCTATTTTGTTCGAGTTGTAGTTTTATTGTTCTTTGATGATCGACACATAGCATGTTAAACTTTTTCTTGTTTGTGTCTTTTTGACAGGACGAAGTGTGTCCTGTGCTCCATTTATGGCTTCATTTCTTTCTTGATGGAGTTCTTTAGGTAGCATTTGAAAATTTTCATTTCCACTCAAACGTTTCATGTTCATCGCTTTCTCATTTTTTTTCTATCAAGATTAATATGCATTATTTAAGCAAGTTCTTCCCTTGTTTCATCAATTTCAGCTATGGAGATCAATCACAGAGAGAAAGAGATGCACAATTTTCTCTTTTTAATATTCTGCTCATTTTTCTCTCTTTATAAACCATAATAAGCAATCAAAACCACTAAGTTGTTTACAGGGGGGAAATGTAGCATGCTCATAGGAAATATTTTGGTACAAAAGTGGTCACGCGGGGAACTCAGTCACCCCAAGTACCTTAAGATTTTAAAAAACACATTTGAAATTTCAAAAAAAGAGGGAGATATGAGAAAAACGCATTTGAATTCCCATGAAGTTTGTCATTTCGGAGGATACTGACAAAGTCATTGGTAAAAAATAAACAGTATTCCCAGAATAAACGATTTCGTGAGGCTGGGGTGACTCTGTGCCCCGCGCGACCACTCCCAGATTAAAAGTAGGTTTCTGCAAAAAGTAAAAGTTGGCAACAGCGAAGGGAATGAGCGGATTGGTAGACAACACGTGATTGCATTTATCATGAGATAGTGACGTTACATGATTTTATGAACTGATTGGCTGAAAACGGGATATTGTAGTTATTGTACGACTAAGACGTCGCATGAATTTTCCCCATTGGATCTTTACATCAAAAGGATTTTATATATTGGCTGTGTAAATTTGCATTTAATTTTAAATTATATGCCATTAATTTTATCATGCACCGGCCATTTTGAATTCTCAAACTTAATGGTAATTTTATGGAATTCCTCTCCTTCCTTATGGAATTTTCAATGTTAATCTTATGGAAGGACTAGACTAGTGTATCATTTTGAATGCTAAAAGGTGCATTCAAACAAATGAAATGTAAAATAGATTTCTCTAGAGTTACATTTTGCCAATTTATGAAAATATCCTTATTTATATTTTGATAATTTATATGTAGATTTTATGATTCTTATGAAATATTTAGAAATATTTTCAAACATAGCAGAATAAATGTAATTGCATAGAAACTCTTCATTATATTTTGCTCTTATGGATGCACTTTATTTAGTTTAGTTTAAGTTATAAAATAAGGGATTCCATGCGATTAACAATACGATCCCGAGAGACAATCACTTCAGTACAGTAAAACCCCGACTTACGCAAACCCGGAGTTACGCGATTTTCACACCTCGTCGATTCGTCTTTTGTTTGAGAGGTACACAACTCGATTAACTGATGAAATTGGTAATGTGATAGAAGAAGTTGTCGATCTTGCCAGGCAAATAAATTTAGAAGTGGACAGTTATGACGTTCAAGAACTGCTGGATTTTTTTTCCCCAATCTGGAATACAACTGCCATTGCATGAGCTCATAGAAATGCATAAGCAAGAGCAAGACATTGAAGAACTAAATTTTTTAGACCCAATTCAATCAGAAGATCGAATGACCGTTGAGGATTTGACTGAAAACAGTTTAATTCAAAAAGGGTTACACATTTCAGAAAATATGGACTCCAATGAAGAGTGTATTTTTTCAACAAAACAAGGAATAAAAAAATTATTATATAATATGCTAAGAGAAAATTTTGCAGGAAAAGAAAAACCCTTTGAACCAGCAGACTACTTCGTTAGATTTTATGAAACTTTCTACATCAAAATAACTTCGATTTGCGATTTTGTATTTATGTATCTAAGATTTTATTAAGCATCTTTTTTTCTTAACTATCTCATTTTCTTTCGTCTCCGGCTCCAATTAAAAATAATTTACATGTATTTATACGCGAAACTATACTCTGAATTACGCGGATTTGACTTACACGACTATATTATATCATTCAATCACACCTATCTCGTAAGTTCGGGATATTGCTGTATTTTATTGCTTTATTTGAAATAAAATATACTATCGTAGTTTATAATATTAGTTTGGAATGTGAGTGAATATTAACGTCGCACTGTTCAATAACACGGGGGCTTTTGGAGACGGATCTCGTAATGTTGAACCATGGTAAATGACGAGGACGACACCTGAGCTGGCACCCTCCTCTCCTAACTACCACACCACACCAACAGGAGGACGTTTGAGCTCTCGACAGATTTAACGTGCATCGCTACCCTACACGGCGGGTCTTTTGTGATTCTGGGCTCGAACTCCTAACATGCCTGCCATGATCCGATACCTTGACCACAGAGTTACCGCAGCCCATATTAGTTTGGAAGTTCCATATATTCCTGCCAAAGAGAGATTTTATAAAACTAATAACTGCAAAATTTCCAAAAATTTAATCTGTTTTCCAACATTATGAATTGATGTGTACTGTTTTACTTCTTAAGCAATTATTTTTCCGATGTATGGACTTATTTTTTATTAATCATACATATTGTTTTACAACTACAAAGCATTTCAATGACATAAGCTTCAAAATAAATCGGATCTCATTGGCAGAAGAAAAAATACTATACACATGTTTAAAAAAAATCTTCAGCATTTTAACGAGAAATAGTCACTTTCGTTGTACGTAAAATGCGCAACAGCGAATTATATTCGAATCTGGTAAAAAAAAAAAAAATTATTCAGGTATTTAAAAAAAATAAAGTACATATAAAGCATTGTTTAAAAACTTATTTGGTAACTTCTAACAATTCTAAAACATTATAGAGTTCTAGAAACTAATTTAATCAAGTATATATGACACAAGTAGAATTTTTTTTAGTATGAACAAATGCTAAAGAGCCATTGCTACTATTATAAAAATAAATAATGCATATTTATGATTTCTAAAAGCTATTTAAAAAGTAGAACTTTTTTTGTAATGTTATATCATTGAAAATTTAACATCACTCAATAAGTTCCAGGCCTAACTAATAAAACAACAACTTTTAAGCAAAATTGAACTTTATTTCTCAACAAACTCTTCTTCAGGAATGGTACATTCAGCCCATCGCTCTTCTAATTTTTTTCACTTCTTCATTTGAGTCAAACCTCTCCCTGTAGCATTCTTTTAAGATCTGAAAAACGCCAGTAGTCGCTGGGGGCAAGATCTGACCTGTACGGTGGGTGGGAAAGTAATTCGAAGCGCATTGATTGCTTGAACAGTGTTTTTCCCCCATCAAACAGCAATGTTAACACACGAAATTCTTTTTCATCCATGGTTTCAAAGCAATCAAAAGTTACTCCACTAAAATCTCTGTTACTTTTCAACAAAACAAGATATTATTACGAAACTTTGACATGTGCGTTTGAAAGTTAGTACTACTAGGTTAGACTAAAGAAAGTTAGAAGGTAACTCCATCTATATGTTATCCACGGGATTTATTGTGTGTGAAGTGTTAATGTATTACTTATTAGTATTATTATTACTTTATTATAAAATACGCTGGCGAATAAGAATTTAAGTTTATAATTTTATTATAAAATCCAGATAAAGAAAATCGCAAAAATATTCATCGAGCAATTCAAGAAATAATGTACTTGAACTATCATATCTAAGAGAATAAATAATTTTGTATATGTATTAAAATAAACTAATGAACAAAATAATAAATTTGTTTTCTTTTTCGATGAAAAAATTGTCATAATGTCATAAAATAAAAATTTATATCAATTTTTTTCTAGTATTAATTTTATTTGATAAAATTAAGCCATAATTAAAAATAAATACAAAAATGTTTTAATGCTAATTTAAATAAACTCCGATGTATAAAAAACAGTTTAAGAACATATATTATTATTACTCGTTTGTCTCCTAAATGCATGCATAATGCATTGCACATTTCCCTTTCCTAAACTTCTTCCATTTGCAAAACATTTCCTTTTTAACATTCCCAAATCTTCACACCATAAGTTTTCATAATCACATCATTTACTTGACCGAGTTCTACATTTTAAAGAATTGCGGAAGCTTCCATAAAACTTCGAAAATCACCTCAAAAGAACCAAGTGAAATGTTATATCTACCGTAACGCATTTATTTCCGAACAGATTTTGGAACCTTAAGCTAAGCCTACTGATCGTGGATTCATTTCAGTTCCTCCCAACGGATATCCTAAATAAAGTTTGGGTGTCATATTCCGTAGGAAAAAAAAGTCCGTTATATCAGGCAATAAAAATGAAACGCTACATATTGTCCTTCTAAGGTTTTTCCGTTTTAAATCGACCATTTTACTTCCGTGATGGGGCTAACATTAAGATTTCTTCAGTATTACTCCTGAAAGTAAGTTCCACGATTCGTTTATCGAACGCAGTATAAGTTAAGCGGTCGTTTCTATTGAGATTCTTTTTCTTGGTAAGGGAATCTTTTAGAATAGTGAGAGAACCATTTGCATTTTCTTTTTATTGTCCTTCCCCAGTCCAGAACATAATGGTATCAATGCATTGAATCGTTTTATTTTACGTGGAGTTCTTCGATTGTTGAATGATATTTAAATATTAAATTGGCATTTATATATATTGTTACGAATTTTATGTAATTAATGCTTAAATGTTTTCTTAAAATAGTGGAATTAATTTGTATCTGAATGTTTATTAAGTTAATATTACTTTCTGTTGTATCTATTTTATAATAAAAAAAATTTAATATTCCCAAGCAACGCCGCCCCTTACATTATAATAGTGTTTCGATAGGAACGGCGAAATATTGATGATACAGCCAAGTTGGCATCAGTTTTGGCAACTTGGCACCCATATGGAGAGGCTTCTCGAAATTACTGAAAAAATCTATAACGTCATGACCTATGACGTAAGCAGATTTTTTCGAGAAAGAACTGGAAGGTAGCGGCACAGACTATTCGGCTGCTTGCTGAAATTGAGTCAGTATTACATCAGGGAAGTGTTTACTTGCCTACGACTGAGAGGTTGTTTGTGCGACTAATCTTTAATATTTCATAACTGTGTTTTTAGACACTAATAGTTGTGTCCGATCAATGCAGAATGTGCGGAAACCTTCAGGAACATATTGTGCAAATCTTACAGCTGTATCCTACATTTTACGGATTGTTTTCGACAGTAAATTGCATCGTCCTAGAAGAACTGTTTTGCCCTTAAGCATAAAGTCCACGAACCCTGATCTAAGCTGAAATATTTTAAATGTGTTTTGTAATACCCTATGAGAAGTTTTTTCAAATATATTCTTCGTCAGGCATACCTTAGTAACTGTATTTTTCCCAGCATCCCTTCTACGAAAACAGACTTTTGGCAGTTATATTCACCTTAAAAGCGTGATTGGTTCTCGTGACAGAAAATTGCTAAATGACATTAATTTGTCATCGTATTTTGTTTCAAATCGTTAAAAAGTGCGAGACGAAATATTGTAGCTTCTTAGTAGTTTTTATTTTTATTTTAAATCAGTATCAGGTCAATCTGTAAAGACATTCTGATCAAAACATAAAAAATAAATTTGTAGATATTTACAGAAATGTTTAAATAAAAATAAATGAGTGTTCTTTAATCTCTTAACTACTTATATTCGCCTAATTATTATATTTTTACTATGAATTAAAATCAAATTTAAAAAAATATATTAATATTAAGTAATTGCAAAAATTGTTCGTTGTTCTTCAATATTAATCGAATTTGGAACAATAATTTAAGAAAATTTATAATTTTTTTTTAAAAAAAAGAATACTATTATAAAAAATACAAGAAATTTTTTTCAAAGATTTTATATTAATTTTTCATTACAGTATTAAGAACTCTTATGCTTTAACAATAAATAAAGTTATATTGCTAAATCTGTGACAAGTACTTAACCCTTGTTAATTATTTATTAATCGAAAACCAAGATTTAAAGACAAAACTCGTTTTAAAGATATATATATATATAACCGCATTTTTCAAGGCTTAAGTCTATTTTTAATTTTAGACCTATACCTCTGTGATATATGATCTCTATCAGCTCTAAAATATTGCAATATTTGAAAGGATTTTCGTAACTTGTAGCTCGATATTTATCTATTTCACGAGACTCAAAAATACTTTTGGTAAGGGGAAATAACGAACATCTAGAATATTTTACAGTGAAGATATGATATTAAAAGTTTAATTCACTTCGCCTCGATGCTTATAATACAAAAATCCAAGCTTGTCCTTACTTTTCTTTTTTTTTTTCATTTCCTGAAGTTTCCTTGAGAGTAGTGTTTGGGGTCTCGAGTCATTTTTAATGATTTTTGGTAATATTTTTTATTCCATATATATATTTAAACAAAAATGACATGAAAAGTAATATTAAAATATCATTACTTTTAATATTGGACGAGTTTCAACTTTATTTGCTTAAATTCTATTTAGTTGTCTCTTTCTTACATCGAAACTCCTTTTAAACAGCATAAATAATCTATTTTTCATAGCTATGACTAAAAGTTTGAATAATAAATTGAACTGCTACTGCAAGAGGTAATAATTAATTAATTAAAATTTTAAAATCCTTTGCATCTTCGTGTTAATAGTCCTTTCGGTGTTTTGAATAATATTAATTAATGACAGAAAAGAGTAATAAACAAAGTTTAAAGCAATTATTATTTTAAAAACATATTTAAAATAAAGATATTAATATTTTATGGAATCTGTTCATGTCATAGATGGGATGTAGTTGATATCTTGATGGCTCTCTTCGGAAATTCATACTGAATGAAAAATTAATATTTACTGAAAATTCTGATAATGGTTTGAATTTAAAAGTCACTTTTTTATAAAAAAAGTAAAATATATCCAGAAATAATCAGTCATCTAACAGTTAATAAAAAAAACTTGTTAATTGATTGCATCATTTAATGAATAAATCAAAATTCTTTCAATATTTAAACTAAGCATTACGAAAATGTTTGCACTGCAATTCACAAACACAAAGTAAAGTGATAAAGTAATAACTTTTCGTTGAAAGTCTATACAGGGTGTTGTCGAATTCGACAGACAAATTCAGAGGAGTAAGAATAGGCAGAATGAGGACTACAAATCACCATAGAATATGAGATCGCAGACCCATTTAGTCGGATTAATTCGCAAAAACAGCTATGAAGGGTAAGATGTCGAGTGGAATGTAAACGGGCAGTAAGAGGTAGGAAATCCTTTATTTGATGTTAAGCATTGTGATGGATCTATCCGTGATCCTTCCACTAATTCTCTTGGGATATCTTTGGGTTATCCATTCGCGTTAATCACAACCAACCCTTCGGAAGGAGAAAATCGTGATATTCAAATTAACTTACTATATATAGTTGAAGTTTTCTAGCTCGAATAGAGAGTAGGAGAGGAAATAAACCCGATTCAGATGAGATCGTTACTGATGGTATCATATTCGAATAATTGTGATTAAGAACTTATTAGGAGAAAGTTTTAAAGTGACGATTGTTCACTGAGTTTAAATTGATATTTTATTAAATCGGATGATAAATTAGATTCTTTATAAAGGATCGAGTTTGATAGTCTTCTAATCGTTCGTGTATTATCGTCGTTGTTCTACTTTCGAGGTTATCATCGAGACATTCTCTTACTATTAATTTAAATTATGTCATTTTGTGTGATCAATCAGTAGACTGATTGGATCATGGTGATTGTTTCTTCCTTACCTCCCACATATCTAGGTGCCCAAGAGACAGGTGTTAACCTCTCACAGAATGTTAACAGTAAATCCTAGCTCGACGTCAGAAATGCAACGACAAGTGATTGTTACGGGAGTCACTCAAAGTTACGACCGCATAGGTCATAGCACAGCCCACACAGACGGGCGAAGGATTGTCGATTGCGTTCAAACAAATCTGGTGTGCTGCGATATCAGCTGAAGTGATGACTATCCGTACTCTGTGATCCTACCCTAAGCGATTTCAGGTGACCACAGAAGAAGAAATCAAAGATATTGAGCTCCGAAGAGGTCAAGCAACGAGTCCACCGCGTCCGATCCAAATCTCGGGAGATATATATGTATAATGCTGTTTGTAAGAAATGCAACACCATGAAAGAATTATCAGAATTAATGATTTTTGCAAAAAAATATCAATTATAAGATATTACGTAAAATAGTAAAGTTTCAGAGCCACCGCGCAGGCGTGGCATGCGCAGTGCCCTCTGGACTGAGGCTGAAAGCGTATAAATAGAGGGTTGTAGCGGGACGTTTAAAATAATGATTATTTGTTTGTAGCGAACGTTTAGTGAGACCTAAGTATGCCTTCACTCCGAAATAAAGAGAAATTCCAACAACTAACGGAGTTTGAACGGGGGAAGGGTTATTATCGGCCCTTCGAGAAGGGTTTCCTATTACGCAATAGGAGCTCGTGCGCAGCGAAACCTTCCACAGAGATGCGAGTTTGGAAGCAGTGGACCAACGAGCACCAAACAACTCGAAAAACTGGCAGTGGATGACGGAAGGTGACGTCAGTGCGTGACGATCAACCCCTGCTCCGCATGGCAGTGAATGACAGTACAGCTTCCTCCATGCAGTTGGCAGCACGTTGGTCTACTGCTACAGGTGTACTAATGTCGGCTTCGTCAATTTGTCGACGTCTGCAGCACCGTGGATTGCGTGCAAGGGTGCCTTTGTATAGGATCCCCCACCTCACAGCAAACCATCGACGGCTGCGTCTGCAAAGGGCTTATGAGCACAGAGCTTTTCAAGCTGATTGGCACCAAGTTGACTTTTCAGATGAATCACGCTTCAATTTGTGGGACACTATGCCGGTGAACGCTGTCTTCCAGAGTGCGTTATCGAATGACATAGTGACGTAACACCGGAGTTATTGTTTGGGGTGCGATTTCGTATTATGGATGATCCAATTTGCTACGAATTGAAGGAAACCTCAATAGTAACATGTACGTCCATGAAGTGCTACAGCCCGAAGTCGTTCCCTTCTTTCAAGGCATCCCTGGAGTTATCTTTCAGAAGGAAAATGCACGCCCACATGTTACAAAGACTGTTCGAGACTTCTGTTCATCCCAACACATGCAACTTCTTCCTCGGCCTGCTTATTCGCCGGATATATCGCCTATTGAGCACGTGTGCGATTGGTTTGGTCAGCGTCTTGCTCGTGATCGATATCCTGCAGCCTTAAAAGACGTATTTTTGCTATTCATACAAGCAATATGGAATTCTCTTCCACAAGCAGACATTCAAAATCTGTTTGAATCCATGCCACATCGTATAGCAGCACTTATTGCAGCGCGTGGTTTCTACACCAAATACGGATTTCGGACACTTGATACATTTTTTTCCTATGAAAATTTCATTATTTATTTGTACTAATACAAGTAGTTTGTGCATTAATTTGCATTTAATTCTTCTGATGATTCCTTCATGGTGTTGCATTCTTTACAAACAGCAGTTTAGCATAGAAATGGTTACTCACTACAATCGAAAAATGCGCAGGTGTACCATCGTCCATGAACTACACATTCTGCTGCGCAGTGGCCTGTACTCCCTACAGTAACTCCGGAAGAAGTGGGAAATTTGCATATGTGCAAGTTTTTCAACCCTACCATGGTGCTCCAAATCCCTGCATTCGTTTTGTCACTTTCCTTAGCTGCTCGCCTTCACGACGGATACTATTATCGCGATTTTCCCCGACTAAACGTGGTTTGTGACCCCATGTTCTATGTTGATTTTTTTGTCCCCATGTTGGCTGCTATCACCCGTTTGAATTTGTTGGCCGAATTCGGTAACACCCTATGTAACTTTACGAAGTCTGGTACAAAGACCGTTAGAGTTTTCGACTGGTTTCATTTTCCTTCAATCGAAAGTTAACCAAAATAATAATTTTTATGATAATGTTTTGACTGCTGTGTGATTTTTTTGTTACTATCTTCACGTGTATGTTAATGGCTAAGCTACAAAGAGCAAATATTTATCATTTTTTTTATATCTCAATGGTTTAATCCTATGTGATGGAAAGCAAACATTATCTCTTCTAAGACCCACCCCAAAAGTCAATGGTTATTGACCGTTTATTCTATTACAAGCAGTTAATTTTCTTATTTATTTCAACAGAAAAACAATAAGCAATGCTTAGAACGACATGTTCGATTCAAAGATCATTCGATGTCTTAATGCCCATTCATTCCCTTCGGTGGTAAAATAGACCATGGAATCTAAAGCGTTTTTCTGGCGTAGAGAAAACTGACAGAAACTACAATCAATGGATTTTGTTCAGTCTTCGATCTTAACTGCATGAAGAAGCACAATGTTGGTTTTAAGAAAATAATCACACTTTTGTTTTTGTATCTCTGCCAAGGTTTAAGTGCTAAAGAAAGAATTTAGAAAAAAAAAATGAGATGAGAACTTCATCCCTTTTTTTGCAGTGTCATCTGAATGGTTTTTCCTTCAAGAAAACGATTTATTTAGTCGGCTTAGTCAAGGAAAACCCAAAATGAGTTCCAAAGTACGTTTGTTTATGAAAAGTGTCTTCTATTTGGAGGGGTTAAGCCTAAAGTTGATACAAAAGAGAACAAGGGGGTGACTTTTCCCTTACCTATCTCTTAAATGAACGCTTAAAAGAATATAAGGTTTCATATTTTCTAAATTATACATAATATTATTAGTACACTTTTTGTTGGTAATGTAAAATAATTTTAAGAAAATTCTAAATTAGAATTTTTTTTTTATTTATTTATTAATTGGAATTCTTAAGGATCCCTCAAAGACCCTAGATGACGTGAGAATCTTCTGTGGGTGTGATAATGAATCCGTGAGGTGAAGTACAAAGTAAAGAAATATTTTGACACTACTTTCAAGATGATTCCGAGGACGAAAAATGGCTTCATAATAGCTTCGCAAAGCTAATGATTAGTGGATATATCATCAAAGTATGATGACGACGGAATCCGATTTTAAGAGCTTATTTATAATTTAAAAATTCTTATACATCTTAAAAAATTTCCGGTAATGGTTTTAGGTTTCTAAATAAAGCATGGTAGCATATCCTCGGAAATATTTAGTTATGTATTTTGACATAGCATCTGTAAATGATACATTATAAGTGTATTATAGTTTAAAAGTGGGTTGATAATTACCACAAAACAATTTTTTTCAATAGTATATCCCTAATGACATTTTAACGATTTTGTTGCGGCCACCACCAAAGAATAAACCTTGAATTTATACTTCTCTGATATGCAAGAATTTTTCCTCCATTAAATTTTGGATATATATAACGGTTTTTTCTTATGTTGATGAATATATATAGTTGCCCAAATAAAAAGTGGACAGATGCGATTGCGTTAGAATGAGTGCAGCTACAGCAGAGCCACCAAACAAGGACGCGAAGGACTGTAAGAGTGTGCATCGCAAACGATGTTTAACAGTGAAACCTGTTACAGGTTGATTGATTGATTGATTGATTGATTGAATATTAACGTCGCACTGTTCAGCTACACGAGGGCTTTTGGCGACGGACCACGTAATTTTGAACCATGGTCAAGTGACGTGGATGACACCTGAGCTGGCACCCCCCTCTCCTAACTACCACACCACACCAACGGGAGGACGTTTCAGCTCTCGACAGATTTAACGTGCATCGCTGCCCTACACGGCGGGTCTTTAGTGGTACTGACCTGTTACAGGTAGTGGATATTAATTGAAAGTAAAGTGGTGCCCTATGAGGATGCCTCCAGATAGGAACAACTTGCATGAGTATGATTTCTGATTGCAGGAGGTGAGTTTAATGCGAACATCTATCGACGAATAACACTGTGTAGGTCGAACACCTTGGAACAGTTAGTGTTAAAAGTTTTCGAGAAGGACAGCAAACGATATCGGATCTTCATGACGACTCTTTGGACATGATTATAAATTAGTTATGAATACCAAGATTAGCAGAAGAATGTTTTTAAATGGCTTAAAAGCAAAAGCATAGTTTTGCCTCATAAAAAAATAGTTTAAGCTTTAAAAATATAAGTAGTTTCCTTCTTGTTTTCTAATTCAGGGATGTTTGTGATTAGAATTGTTTTGTCCAAACTAGATAAGAATGCTACAACAAATATATATATATATATATATATATATATTGCTTAATATTTATCCATTTAGAAGAACGTTATAGCTATAATCTATCAAATTGCAAATTAGAGAAGAATTATGTCAGTACAGAGAATTAAATTTACATTATAAAAACCTGACTTTTTGATTTTTTAAATTTTATATCTAATTGATACACATTTAAAATTAAATTAATTGGTGATTAAATTAATTGCAGTGATTAATTTAATTGTGATATGCTTCATAAAATAATTAACCATCGTATTCAAAAATATTTTATAATTTTTTTAATGTGCTTTCAATTTAATTTCCAACAATTATTTTCCCCAAATATATCATTAACACTTCACACTGTACAAGCAAGATGTCATTATCGCATATTATATTTATCAATAAGCTACCAAATAATTATTTACTATTGGAAAATATTGTTATGCTTCTGGATTAAAGTATGCTAGTACTAATTTCAAGTATGTACACATTGATTCGATATATTCTAAATATACACAAATCATTCGAAATATGAACAGATTAAATATATTTTTATTGTCAAGGTGTTTCAAACAATGCAGTTATTTAACGATGTATTTCGTGGATCCATACATTTTAAGGGTAATGATAATAAACAAATTAACTAAGAACCTTGCATTTGAATGTCTGTAACAGCTTTTCAGGCGGTTTTCCCTTAAGGCTGTTTTCGGTTAATGTTAAAGAATAGGACCCGAATTTGGAACATTTTTTCAGATATAAAAGAAATGAAATATATTCTGGCTTTATTACCCTTTAGACAGCAGCATTTTTTTTATCATACTTCCTATTTTTAATGGAGTTGATTCTTTTTTTTCTGGTATAAAATGCGTTTCACATTTTTTATCCTATACCGTAATGTTAAATGGGCTTTGCCTTCACGTATTAAAACAAAAAAAAAAAAAAAAAAAGAAAGTATTCCCGGAATATTTTTAAATTTTTAAATCACTATATTGGTAATAGAGGTGCGAGTTATAATATTACAAATTTCCATGAAAATGGGGTCATTTTTCTGTCTGAAAATGTGCTTCGCGTTTAGTTAGAGCTCTCGTACTTTTACCGAAAACAGCCTTAACGAACTTCTAGGTTTGCTTTTGTACAGTGCTTGACATAAGAATTTTGCCACGAGAAAAAAACCATGATGTAAAAAGTGAGCATCATTATTTAAAAAATGAGAGTGAGAGAATATTATTGTCGCACTATTCAACTACTCGAGGACTATTAGCAACGTAACTCGTATAGTTCAGAAACACGATCTAGCTGCGGTGACACCTACCCCCCCCCCCTCCTTAGACCACTTTGAGCCTCGACATATTTAACGTGCATCAGCCCCCTCTGCATGGTGGGTCTTCAGTGGTACTGGGTCAAACTTATGATATGCTAGCCACGAGTCCATGCCCCTGACCACTAGGCTACCACGGCCTATTATTTACCAAGAACAGTGGCAAATGGTAATGAAGATAGATAAAGAAATTAGAGGTAATCATTGGAGCACTAGAGGTTAGAGCAAATAGGAATGGTCGGTCTGTTAGAATGGTGATTCTAACTTTTGAACTCCACGGAACTTTATGCATCATCCTGAGACCGTGGACCCCCTAAGATTTTGTGTACACCCTTCCCTGACTCCCAGTAGTTGAGGGATTTAAAGGCTCTTCAATTATCCTGAGGCTGCTATTTATACGGACTTTCTTAACACTTCTATGTATTTATGTTGTATTTTTTTGAAAATATTAAGTTGTGGTAATGCAAACAATAAAACAACAAAATTATGATTTATGATCAAAATACATGTTCTAGAAGAGTTTTTTCATTGAAGGCAATTTAGTGATCTAGTCTAGGATAGCAATCTTTCAATTTTTCCACGAGGACTTTCAGAGTCTGTAAAAGAGCAAAATCTAAACATTAAATGGGTGACTTTAGTGGACTATCTAGGAAGATGATGGAGATCCCAGGGGTCCGCGGACCACGGTTTAAGGACCACTGCGTTAGAAGATTCGAACACGTTAGTACAGAAGTTTTCTTCTTCAACTTTGGAGTTCACTCAAGATAGTTAGGTATAATTATAAGGGCCGAATAGTTAGGTATATTATTTTGTGGGTGGTCTTCGGGAATTTCCCCGAGCTAAATCGCACTGTCACCTGTATGGTGCTCAAGGCTAAGGCCAACGACAGGCATACATCTAGCCCCTTGCCACGATGAATTTCAGACACGTGGCATTAGAAACAACAACAGGTATAATTTTTATTAAGGTATTAGGTATAATTTACTCAGTCGGATTAAGTAAACTTTCCCACATTTTAATATATTTTGATTTTGCGAGGATTTGAATAGAGTAGTAGGAGTTTATAGTTAGGATAAGTCACTCAAGATAGTTAGGTATAATTATAAGGGCCGTGGGTAGCCTAGTGGTAAGAGCATCGGACTCCGGAACGGAAGGCCTGGCTCAATGCCCGTGCCACCAAATACCCTCTGAGTACACACGGAGTACGTGCTCGTTAAATCAGTGGGTCCGAAAATTTTGTGGGTGGTCGCAGCTGAAACCACGAGTGCAGGGCACTGGAGAATATTTCCCTTCCCTCCAGTTCCATTCCTAAATTAAGGAGGGGGAGATCGGTGGTGTCGCCATCTGTCGAAAAGAATTCCAACCTGTCTTACAGGCTCTGGCTACATTATTTCCTTCCCTTCGGGAATTTCCCCGAGCTAAGTCGCACTGTCACCTGTATGGTGCTCAAGGCTAAGGCCAACGACAGGCATACATCTAGCCCTTTGCCACTATGAATTTCGTGGGCCTCTATCTGACTACGTCAGACACGTGGCATTAGAAACAATAACAGGTATAATTTTTATTAAGGTATTAGGTATAATTTACTCAAAGTCGGATTAAGTAAACTTTCCCACATTTTAATATATTTTGATTATGCGAGGATTTAAATAGAGTGGTAGGAGTTTAAAACCGATTCTTATTATATGTCTCCCACTCTTAAAAAATAGATTCAATTTAAGGATTTCTACGATGCATATACAGTGAAATATGTTTAACGTGAAGACGCTTAAGAAGAAATAACACAACGGTCCCGACAAACTACTATGTGTTTTCATGCATTTTTCGAATTGTACGTAGTGAAAATTGCTTAACACGAAAATATTTCCCATCTGGGAATAAACAAAATACGGAAGATACCAGCTGGTTTGGACTGTCCTACTGTATCATCGGAAGAATTCGTTGCAGTAGATGATGATAATGTGTGTACAGCCCCTATTAGGACACACAAAGAAACTTTGGAGTTTGTTCAAAGCTCAAAAAATATCGCTGATGCAAATTCCGGCAACGGAAATGAAATGGATAATACAGCTCCTTGTGCAGTTATTTAGAAGCACATTACAACGATGAAATGAATAATTTAAAAAAAAGACCACATCGAACAATGTTTTGACAATTTGATCCTAAAAAAGACAACACAAAGAAAAATATTAGACCATTTTCCAAGAACTCAATAAATGTTTTGTTTTCCAAAAATCTTGGAAATTTTGTTTTAAGGTATCTGAACACGTTGAAATAGCCAAATTCAGTAAAAACATATTTTTTCTTTTTGTTTTTTATTTTATTGATTAGAGTTACCTTTCGGCTTCACAAAACATACCTTGTTTAATTTCTACGCTTCCTATAGACCAAGTTACAATAAGTTTTATAAAATTAGAAAACCCGGAAGTGGACTTTTTAAATTGTCCAAAATCTATCATGGCAAGTCTGATAACTCAAAATGTTATAGATGTGTATTTCTATAAAACTTTTTACACCTGATATATTTATATTATTTTCTAGAGAATGTACCATAATATTTGGTGATGCATGAATTATTTTTTGAGTTATAGCCTGTTATTTAAATAATGGTTTCATAAAGAATGTCACATTTCTTATAATATTTACTCGATCAGTCCTAAAATTTTTAAAGTTTAACAAAGCATTAAAATTTTTGTACATTCTCTGGATAAATACATCTAATTTGTTTTAGAAATACTTTTACTAATATAAGTTTATTACTTTTTCTCTAATTGCTTAGAAGTTTTTCAAACATTTTGCAAATTTTTCACTTATAATTGAGATTTATGTAAAATTTTGAATTAATTTTTTTTTAAATATTGTTATATAGAGAGAGTTAAATGTAAGTATTAATTGGTACCGATTCCTAAAAAAACATGTATAATGTTTTAGTATGCTATTTTTTTAAAAAAGGTATTCCAAACGTGTTCGGATACCTTAAATATTATTTAAGTTGTTGTGTGAATATTTTTGTTTCATTGATTTTTATTAAATACATGCTTATATACACATCTATATGAATAAAATGTACTCTAAAAAACTTAATTTTGCTAATTATAGGGGAGGGGTTGCAATATCCTTTAACACGAAAACATATTTCAGTCTCCCTCAATTTCGTGTTAAACGATTTTCACTGTATTTCATTCAGAAGTTAGTTTTTGTAAAAAAGCAAAGTATATTTCCATTTGCTGAGTTATTTTTCAAACTTTTCGGAAGGAAAAAAAATCATTTCTTATCACACCAAATCATATAGAAATACTTTCAAAATGAACATTCCTCATTACCGTAATACTTCCTGCCCAAATTGAATGTGGAATATCTTCTTTTCTCAATTCCATACGTTTTTTGATTTTATAATGGTCATTTCAATCATATTCTTCAGTATTTCGTCTTTGCGGAGAAAAAAATAAATGAAAATGGAACGAAAAAAATGTAAACTTTTATTCGCGCCACTGAAACATCTCCATTCTGTTTTTGTATGTCCCATACACCGATGTCAAATTGACCCATTGAAAAAACCTCTCTGCAGTTTATCGTAATATATAGAAGTCTGACTTTGGAGAACACGAGTTTAGTTGGTTCCAGGAGAATATTCGAGCCAAGCCGTGCTCTGGTTTCCAGACAGCCTGTTAAGGGTATTCGGTTTGCAGAAATGTTCCAATATTTTGTTTCTGTTTTCAAAAGCCTCTAGGGATTAAGCAAGATGGAGCGCATGTTTCTGTGTGGATTCATTTTAATATTATTTTTAGAAAAAAGAAATTGCTCGGCGTTGTTGCAGAAAAAAGTGTGCGTTAAGGTGTTTTTCCAGATCGCAGAAGAACGCCTTTAGCTTTTTTGAGAGTGAAGAGAATTGGTAGAAAGTAGAATTCTGTGGAATGCAGAATCATTCTAAATTCGAAAAAGTAACTATTGAGTTTGTACGTGATCAGGTGAGGGAATTCGAACATTCTCATTGTTGCCACGTTTGCCTACGGTTTTAGCTGTATACCTTACCCTGAATTTTTCCATTTTTCCTTTGCAGAAACGTAATTAGAATAGTCAATTTTACGTAGTGAATTTATACATACAAAAAAAAAGTCATTGATTGTTATTTTTGTTAAAAACTTAATTAAAATATAATCCTGTAATGTGTTATTTCAATAAAGAAATTAGTTTAAAGTACATACAGCTGGAAATTAACATACTGCTATAGTTTAAATGAGTGTTTTAAAGATAAATTTCCTTTAGTGACAATTCAAATTCCAAATAGAATTATTCAGTTTTTCGACAATAGTAATTACATTACTTTTCAGGAGAATATAAAGTTAAGTAAGTATAATTCGTTTTGAATTTCTCTTCTCTTTTTAACAGAACCAACTCGTTAAATGAAGGTTTTGAATATTATAGGTTTTAAAATTGTATTTTACAAAAGTATTATATTTATGACAATTATAATTCTTTAATACCACTACTTTATTTAACAGTTATTATTCCAAATGTTTTATGTCTATCATAATATTACAAGATTGTGTCTGAGTGAGTGTCTATTATCGTCGTAATGTTCAGCAATGTTAAAAATTTTTAGCCTCGGGCAAGTTCAGAGGACGATACCTGAACTGGCACCCCCTCTCCTGACTTCCCCACCTCACCAATGGAAGAACGTTTGAGCCTCGATATATTTAACGTGCACCAGCTACTCTACACGGCGGGTCTTTAACGGCTCAAGTTCATGACACTCTGGCCACGATTTCGTGACTATTACCACAAGGGTACAGCAGCCACAAGTTTGTACAAGAAAGTAATACCAATATGATAGAAATATATTTTCATGTTGATGCATATTTAGTAATCAGAAAAAATCATTCCACAGCAAATTTATGTAATCCTAAAATGAATGTAGTATAATTCTCCTTTATATGAATAAATTTTCGTCTGCTTTATATTTTAAGACTAGATGTAAAACATTTTTTATCTTTCAATTTAAAAAAAAATACGTTGGACACCTACTCCAACTCTAATTACAGTACTTTTTCTAAAGAGAAATTAAAAATCTCATTAAAAAGATTCTATGCTTATTGTCATAATTATTAGTTAGCCCGTAAAAGGAATTTATGTGTTTTTTTTAACTATATACTTAGATTTTTTATTTCCCTGAGAATACACAAGTAACATCTGCATAAATTTAATTATCTTAACACTTTTTCTGCGAAATATCTCTCAATAAAATGGTACCACCCTATGCACAATTACAGAGACTAAAGTACCATGCTCATTTTTTAAGTTAAAATTGGTCTATCCAAATGTTTCAAAAACTCCTGATAATGTATGCTTCTATAGTTCATCCTACCATAAAATTATAACGTCGCTCCAAACTCATCTCTACTACAAAATCCCAACTTCAGTTGGACTGCAAAAAAAAAGTCGCATGACATTGTTTCCGGAACAATTTATATTCCTCAGTATTCCGTATGGCATAAGGATCCATTAAAAGCAATCATAAAATATATAAAAACTGGTCTATATTAGACGCATTTTTTTCGTTCTTCGTATCGCCTCTTCCATCCGTGCTCCCAGGCATCTGGTGTCGGGAAAACAAAGGATGAGAACACAGAAATAAACAAAAAGCGGCCTTCTCGAAGGGATACGAATTGATGAAGCGAAAATTCCGAATCCTCCATCCATGTTTTCGCAGTCCGTTTTCTTCTTTGTTATTTCTTTCTGCTGTCCCGGTGATAGTTAATCGATAAGTTCATGATCCTCTCTCCCGAGGAATGACATATCCTCAGGAAGACCGGGCAGTTAATAAACTCATCAACACTATCAATTTTGACGTTCGAATCTCACTATCTCAATGGTTGGTTGAGTTACAAGAGTACTTGAAGGTTTTTTTTTTTGTCTTAATAAAAGAGTTTAGTAAGAGAACGAATCATTCTATTTGATGAAATTTTAATAACCCTTTAGAAGACAGTTGTGTAAATATATTTGCCACCAACTCTTCATTAATTTTTAAATGTCAATGGAAAGCTATTTTCACACCTATTATTTGTGCTGCTAGCACAATCGGTTATGAAATGTGAAGTCTTAAATGCAAAAGGTAACCTATATCATTCCTGAACAGGGACGTCTGAAGGCATGGGCCACCTGTTCCCGGGCCCACAGCCTCGGCCATAAGGAAGGGGTGGGGGCTCATCTCGTTCTCGAATCAGCCTTGATAAGATCATGATTCGAAGGATTTCAACAGCCAAATGTTATTTCCGGTTGCATTTTTCGAAAAACTAGGATTTTCGGACTATAAATGTCAACTGACTTCATGTGATAACCGTCGTCCATGTATAGGGTTAGGCCTATTATTATGCATCGTTATTACTCATTCAGTCAGAAGGTGGCAGTCGGTCGAGCTGGTTTGGGCGATTGTAAGTCATGCACATTTATTTGTTTCGGGTATTTTATAACGTATGCTATGCATTGTTTACTTTTATGGGTTATAGATGGGTTCAACATTTGTGTAAGTACCCAGGGTCTACTTTTGCGTAGGGGCTCAGTCAGTGGTTTAACGTACCTCCGAATCACGGGAGGGGGAGCGCTCAGGCTCTAGGGGCCCAAAACTTGACTTTGCAGGGGGTCCAAAATTTCTCCGTTTCGCCACTGGGCCTAGGACCCTTTGCGTCGGGGCCTAGGACCTCAAGAAGTCTTAAGACGTCCCTGTTCCTAAGCAGCAAGAAAACTGTTCTAGATATCGTGCGATTGACTAAACATGGAGACCATATGCCAACCTGACAAAAAAAAACATGGACGTTGCCGTTTGTGCTGTAACTACAGCATTGGAGAACAATATGTTTATATAGCTTTGCAATGTTTCACTATGTTTTGATCCCTGTTTTCTGAAATTTCGTGGGAAGTTAAGCATAATATATTTAATTTATAGTTCCATTCGATGATTTTAGTGCAGGATGGGCAAAAAAAGTGGCCCTGGAGAACAGAATTCCAGATCACAAAGAAACACGACAAAGAAAACGAGATAGTTCGCTAACCTGCTATGGCAGATATTGAAAATGACCACCATTCATCTCTTGACACCTTTTGCTGCTATTTCATCAGAAATGTTCTACTGCATGCTGGATTTTCCGGTTAATTGGATCCACATTTTCCGGTTTTTGGATACATTCCAGAATGTGTTTTGCCTTGTTTAAAACAGATGCTGTCTGACGCTATTTTTTTGAATAATATTTGCATGGAACTGTTTGTTGGAACTTTAGCCTTTAAATTCATGAGAGAACAACCGAGCAAACACTCTTTCCACGAATTTGTTTTAACGTTACTTTTCACAACGAACGTTACTTTTCACTGCTTCACTGTGAGTACCATTTTCACCTGGGCACAGATCAACTTTTACTGACACAGCCCGCTTCTAAGATCTGAACCGTTTTTGACCATTTGATGAGGACGTCACACCGCATCCACTTGTCCGGACCTCTTTCTTTTATCCAAACCTGCATTTTCAAATCATATTTTAAAAATATCACGAACTGTGATGTAAAAAAGAAATGTAAAATATAAGATGTCTTAATTTGATTAGTTCCCAGAGGACCATGGGAACCTACTTCCCACTAAAAAAAATGATGACTAAATAAACTAAAATGAACTCTTTTTTTTTTTATTTTTGTTATTATTATTAATCAATCTCAATCCCAAAAATATTTTAATATAAAAATACTGGAGAAAAATAGTCGTATAATGGGTGAAAAGTAGATATTGTGAATTTTATATTAAGCAATTTTAACTGGTAATGTGTGAGTTTACGGACTACTTAGCAAAGAAGGGAGCTTCCATTGAACATATAACAAGGAAAGCTGTTCCTTTTACCAGTGTCAAGCGTATCATCAAGACAATACACTGAGAAAAATTCCAATAAGATCTGGTGGAATAATTTTAAGATCTTCCCATGTGGCCAAGACGTAAAGTAGTTGCCGTGTTTCGTCTGACCATTGGACACAACTGTCTCCTAAAACATCTACATAGAATTCATGTTGCACAGGCCCCTTTCTGCAAGCTCTGCGATTTTCGGAAGGACAGGGATGCTGACCACATTCGCCGCTGCTCAGCCCTAAAGGGCCCCTCTTTGTGCAACCTTCATTGGCAAGCTGGGGACTTATTGGGTTCATAGACTTTTATCGCCATTTTTATTTTATTCTTTTTCCTTACTTTGTTTATTTTGTCTGTTTTTGTTTCTACCCCCTTGTGATGTATTGGTCTACTGTAACCCTGGCCATTGGAAATAAAAAAAATTATTAGGTTATTTACATCAGTCAACTCAGTATCATTTTTAATTATTATTTAATTTATTTTTGTTGTCAGATTATGTATAGGTTTTATATACCGTATTTACTCGAGTCTAAGCTGCACCCCAAATTCTCTACCACGTTTTTGAGAAAAAATAAAAAAGAATGGTGTAAAAGCTTCATCCATATCCGATAATTAAGAAATTTTTAATTAGAAATAAGTTAATAATTTAGTTTACCATTAGTGGCGTAACGAAGAATATTCGCCCCCCCCCCCTGCAAAGTTTGGTTTTGGACCCCAAGCCGAACTTTGTATCAGTCAAGCGTTGGAAACCTAGAAGGCTGCCCTTCCCATCCCTCCCACGCGATGCGGGAGCGTACGTTACGCCACTGTTTACTAGTATTAAAGACTTTCTCTCAAATTCGTACATGGACCTATAATTACTGTAACTGTCAGTATCATGTTTCGAAAATGATTCGTCACTCCCAATGTTTCGACTAACTTCCGAATGGGTGTCGGCGCCACCGTGTTCCCACACGGTCCCGCCTTCCGTGCCATCCAATGTATTTGTTATGTAGCATTTTTTTTTAAAGAATGCTTAATAGAAGAATACAAGAGAATTATTAAAGGCTGTTGAACATTTACAAGCAAATATTATATCAATTTGTTAATGCTATCGATGTATATTTTTTTCATCCGCGTCAAATTTTCAGTGTGACCACTGCTCAGTTTACTTTTTTTTTCTGCATATAAAATTACCTCTTTTTCAATGCATGCATCATAGTGAACTCGTCTTGATACTATTACAGAGATATCTTTGATGTTTAAGTCAGCGTTTCTCAAACTGTGGGGAGCGTCACACTAGGGGAGTGTGATAACTCTACGAGGGGCGTGCGAGCCTATTGAAAAGTTGAAAACAAAAGATTATTTTAAAAAAATTATTAATTTACTGAAAGTAAACAAACAAAATGCATTCTGACATAAGAAATAAATACACATTAACACTGATATAATGTACGTAATGTATCAGTATACTGAACACTATATTTTATAATTAATTTAGGAATACTAAGTTAAGAATGAGTTTTTTTTAATAATTACCATTGGCCCCATGGGCTTGTTTTAAATAAAATTATATACAAAAATTAACATTTTTCTTGATAATTTGAACGGTTTTTAATTAATCCCATTACTGCTGATTAAAAGATACGCAATTCACTCCCCAACGCTACCGTTTTCCACGCAAGCGTGTGTATGTGATGTATTGGAGGGGAAGGTGAGAAAAAGAATAAGTAAGCAAATCCTCTGAAATAAGTAAATCCTTTGCAAACACTGTCAAGGTCATTTTGTTGCATTCCAAAGACTTCGGAATAATTTAATGAATGGCAGTGCACAGAAAAGATCGGAAAGTCGTCCGGGAAAATTAACGCTTTGGCTGAGTGAGACGTTTATATACGCCGGAGCCTCTTAAGAAGTTAAAATCGTATTGTAGCTTTATTGTTAAAGCATAGTATAATGAATTCAATAAATTGCAATTGTATGGAAGGGGGCCGCGATGAAAATCGTGATTGAATATTGGGTCGCAAATACTGAAATTTTGAGAAGCACTGGCTTAGGTGATTAAAAGAAAAAGCGCATACAAAAAAATTTCCTAAATACGAGCAAACAACGATGTTTAGGAAAGACTGAATACTGAAGATAAACTGTGGAATGGGATGTCATCGATGCAAGTGGCCAGAATAGACGGCTACATTTTTCCTTTAGTAAAGTGTGGAAATTCAATTTTTTACACCTAAGTCGTATCCAATTTTCAATAGCATTAACACTGAAAAAATAGTGAGTAGATTGAAGTAAATACGGTATATACGTTTACCGTAGGATTTCGTTGATACAAAGCAATTGACTTTGACAAAATCAGTAGATACGTCTCGACCAAGAAATCTTTTATAGCGAACCAATTAGTATCTTTACTAAAACAGATTATTGTTTCTGAATCGTTTGAAAACATATAAGTAAATGCTTTCCTGTAACAAAAATAGAGCTATTTCCATAACGTTCTATAATCCCAAAACCTTTTTATAATTTTCGCTTAAAGAATAAAACTGCATTTATCCGCCACATGGCAGCTTTTCTAAATAAAAATCAAAACAAAAGTTACGTCACTATCTATTAAAATAGAGTATCGAGAAGCTTCATTACTATAAATATCTTTGATATATCTTTCACAAAACAACAAAAACTCATCACGTAGCCGAAATTTACTTCTTCATTCTGTTCACCAAAATTCACTTAATTTACCCATCGTCGATGCAGGGGGAAGCGGCTATTTCTCCACTCCGTCCACGTAATCGTTATGGCTATCCTTCGTTCCTCTCGTTATCTTGAGCAACCAGCTACTCCCAAGAGCTCAAAAGTAAATGCTCTCTCTCAAATAAAAGAGGATGGACCAATGAAGCGTGGGGAATGGATCACGCCACAAGACTGCACTTCTCTACAGCTGATTTAACATAGGAGTCATAAACTTCCTTGGAGCACATTATTCCTAATAAATTTACAGTTTTTGCAAAGTTCCTTCTGGGCGAAAGGTTAAAATATTTTTTTCTACGATCAAGATTTAAAAGTTAAGAAGTCGAGAATGACGCTTCATTTGTATTCGAATCATAATGAAGTCAAAATCTTGATGCTCATGAATTAAATTCAAGTTCATCTTACCAGAGGTCCCAAAAATGAACGACGAATTGAAAAACCAATTAAAAAAGAACGGAAGTCGATAAAAATGAACGATTTTCTGCATTCTGCTTTGGAAACTAGGGAATTTATTCTTATGAAGTTTTAAAATTAATTACAAAGTATGTCAACAGGTAGCGCTTCTGATTGAGGATAAACTGTACAAAAATGTTTTTTATCCTTTTCGTCAGACACGTCCAGAATTCTGGAGTATTTCAGACAATAAACCCTTCTTGAAACAGGAAGCTCATGTGTCTAAGGATACAAATATATAACATTTTGTATAGTTTTTCCCAGTGAGAAACGCCATCTGTCAACAAACTTTGTAACTAATTTTAAAACTTGGTGATAATAAATTCCCTGTTCACCAAAGCAGTAAGCAGCAAACCGTACATTTTGTCTTCTGTTCCTTTTTCAATTCCTACTATTAGTTCACTCTCTCTCTCTCTCTCTCTTTATATATATATATATATATATATATATATATATATATATATAAAGATATATATATATATATATCTTGTTCAAATTTTCAATCGTTAATAAAATACTTTAACTTTATCCACTCAAGTTCAAATACATTTTTTAAACTTGTAGTGGATGACACTTGATGTTAATACACTTTTTCAAATATTAATTCATTAATAATTGAATAATTAGTGAATAAATAGTAATACACAAAAATAATAGTCAGTCGTTCGTTGTGTCCCTGTAGAGCAATGGATAGCGTGTCGGACTTCTAATCCAAAGTTCGTGGGTTCGAATCCCATCTGGGATGGCCTAATTTTTGAGAATATGATTTCTTTTTTACTATGCTATTTTATTAGAATAATTAAATTTGATAAATAAATAGTAACAATTAAAAAAATAGTCCAACACCCTATATAGAAAGGAAAATCGCTTTCTATTTTGCCACTTCATATTGTGGTTCTGTCCTGTGTATATACATATTTATATTAATTGTAATTATTAAATACAAAGCAACTAAAATTAAAAAATTTTCTTTCTTGACTTAAGTAGGAATTGAATTAATTTTTTTTATTTTACTTGTTAATTGACAAATCGTCGGTCATGTATGAGATATGTAGTACATATATATTTATATGTTTATATTTTATATATATATATATATATATATATATATATAGAAATGTACACCATTGATCGTATCGTTACAAAATTTTGCAGAGAGCTTTGTTGATGTTTCAAAAGAGTCATAAACATATTTTCACCGAAAAAAAATTTTCAATTTTTTTTTTTTTTTTTGTAAAATATCCTTTATATAACAAAGAGTGTGTGATGTTGCCAAATACCGTGATATGCATCCAATAGTGGAAACTCTTTTCCATTCGCGTTTAGAAAATGATTACTGTATTCGGTGACTCCTCTCAACAACGTTTAAAAACGGCTTTTTGGGAAATCCGACTTCCAGCACGAGAGGGGGTTTGTAAGGTTGTTATTGACAAAATTTCTTGTTTTTGAATTATTAGACATATTGGTTTTAAACTTGGCAGACGTGTTTTTT
>BMAV01011045.1:148833-176774 GCA_019973955.1 Trichonephila inaurata madagascariensis
ACATATTTTCACCGAAAAAAAATTTTCAATTTTTTTTTTTTTTTTTTGTAAAATATCCTTTATATAACAAAGAGTGTGTGATGTTGCCAAATACCGTGATATGCATCCAATAGTGGAAACTCTTTTCCATTCGCGTTTAGAAAATGATTACTGTATTCGGTGACACCTTTCAACAACGTTTAAAAACGGCTTTTTGGGAAATCCGACTTCCAGCACGAGAGGGGGTTTGTAAGGTTGTTATTGACAAAATTTCTTGTTTTTGAATTATTAGACATATTGGTTTTAAACTTGGCAGACGTGTTTTTTGTTGTTGTTGTTGTTGAGTAGAGATCCGCTATCAACGGGTTTTGCAGATATCGTCACCGGGGGGGGGGGGGGAGGGGGGTTATAGACTCAAACTCCCGTGTTGAATTAAAATTTGGCAAGCATTTAGCTTTGGTTGATATATAGATCCGTTAAGAATGGGTATTGCGGAGATCGACTCATAAAGGGGGTTACACAGTGACATGTAAAATAAAAACAGGCAGTCTGACCCCTATTTAATTTTGAGAATTTAACGTTTTCTTTTTCCCTGATTAAAATGAATGTAAAACCCCCTATTTAACGGATAATAAATCCCAATTTAACAAATTATCTCAAACCTGAAAAAAATATTATTAGCTTGTATTAGAAAAACTGGAGTTTATTTTTCAAATGATATCTTTTTTGTCCCGAACAGAAAAAGAATTTTTCTTGTAAGTAGCAAATTTCGACATTAAAGGGCCGTTTTTGACTTTTCAGGTGCAGACCTACTGAGTGAGTTTTGAATAGGACAGAAAACTCTTTTCTTATCTCATCCCACTCCTCAACGCAAGGTATATTTTCAGTTTTTAACGATTCTGTTACATTTGATGATGGATTGCCTATCTGTGCAACTGAAGTTCAGGAAATTGTTGATTTGTCAGAAGCAATGAAAATAGCAATTATGATGCAGAAATGGATAATGAAACTCTTATCATAACTGTTGCATTTTCTACTACTTTACATTGTTCGGGAACAGTGAAAAAATACTTCATATAGCAGGATGTACAGGACGCAGTATTTTCTTCTCTGCATAAAGTCGAAAAATAATTCTTTCAAGTCAGGAATCCAAAAGATTGTAAAACATCTATTAGTCACCATTTTAAAATTTCCAATTAACTGGTGGGTAATAAGTCACGAAAAGTATATTTTTAGCAGTTGAATAAAAAGTGCGTAATATCTAAATATTGATATTTTTTTTGTTGTTGCTTATTGGAGACCTTTCAAAATGTGTGTAAAATATTTGTATTTTGTTTGGACATCGATTTAACGAATAACCCCGATTTAACGAACAAAACGTTCGGTCCCACTGAATTCGTTAAATCGGTGTCTGACTATACTTTCATATTAGATGTTCAATTCCTGTCTATTTTAATTTAAGAGGTGTGGGCTGAAAGAATGTTTTTGAATACAATCAAAAGTTTAATACTAAAACTTCGGTATCAATAATTCAAACAAAATCAGAGTGAAACATTTTCCTGAAGTACCTAGTGAAACAAGTGGGTAACAGCTAGTTCAAAATAAAAATTTAAAAAAAAATTAAAAATACCATTAAAAGGATTTAATTTCCTCAGCCTCAAATTAATTAAGCTTTTTAATAACCGTCATCTCGGAACTATGAAGAGGCTGTTGAACAGGAAGTACACAATATTGTGTGACCAATTTCATCAAGTGATGAGTAAGCAGGCCCTCAATGCTCCTAATTCCTACAAACAGACTCAAGGCGAATTAGAGGCCCAGTTCATATTAACGTGTACACACTTCCATTATTCCGCACGCAAGTCTTAGTGAAAATCATTAATTAAAATAGTGATTTGATTCGTGTATTGCATGGCATATGCCTCAACAAACGTTTTGAGCCTTTCCGAAATTTCAATAGAATTTGAATTTACGTGATTAATAACGTAATAATTTAGTACAGTAGAACATTTACTGCAGAAATCATAATGTCGATTATATATGAGCCAGCACAACGCATTTCATAATTTTACACCCCAAGACGCATTATCAGCTCTGAATTATAAGTCGAAGGCGGTCTGTGAAGAAACTGAATTCATTTTTTTCATCTCGAGATCACTAAACCACAAGTTTTCACGATTATGCTGGATTTCTACACAGACAGGATAAATTATTCTTTAACATGAAGCGTGTTCAACAGATATACGGCCGTTATTTATAAAATATCTGTACTCTGGTAGAAGCAAGTAATCTTATAATCCCCTAAAAACAATTTTAAGTCACCCTCGAGATAGCCGCACAAACTAAAACTAAACTCAGAGGCGCAACAGTCCATTGGAGGGCCAAAGCCTAATGTACCCTTCTCATTTTTTTGGCCTTGGGTGCTGAAATGCAGGAGAAGATGTTCTTGTCAGGTGGTCAGTCTGACGGGAGCCCCACACTTCTCGCGAAGATTCTGGCACAGTCACTTTGAAAAATTATGCAACTGATTTGATTTTTATGAGTGCCGCACTTTGAAGCAGCACGAAGACTATTAAGGGGGGAGGGGGAATCTCGAAATTTCGATCTTGGATTAAGTGATGAGTATGGCACGTGACTTTGCTCCTCAAACTTCCATACCATACCAACATGAGCACTGTCAGCTTTAACACATTTACCGTACATCGATTCCTCTCTACACCAAGGGTACTCAACCTTTTTTTCTGCTGGGCCGCATACATATACCAGCTATTTTACGTGGGCCGCATACATAGGCTAACTATTTCACGCCGGCCGCAACATGGTGAAATATGGGGGAAGAGGAGAGAAATACTTTAAGACCAAGATAACATTCAAAACTTAAAATGTGGAAAACTGATCAAAATATTATAACTCCTGTTTTGCTTTTTTTAATTATTTTTTTTTTATTTTTGTCACTAACACTAAATTAGAAGCATTTAAGAAACAATCCTTCACTATTTCTGCATCAGTAAACGGTTTTATATGATTATCAATAATATAACAAACTTCATAAGATGTCTTTGTTACCGTTGTGATATGACCACTGACAAAATATTTTATTGCTGTTGCCAAGATTATTCAAGAAATCCTATTTATCACCTCTTGAAAGAGATTTTCGAGGAAGAGTGTCATTGAACGATTCCTATTATTGTTAATTTTAAATACAGCACTTTCATGACTAATATAACAATTACTGATCCATGTTCATCTTTCACTACAAAATAGTCAACATTCCAATCTTCTTGAAACGATCTATTTTTTTTCAAATATTTTTTGTTTGAAAGATATGAAAGCTAGTTAAAAATTAGTTCCACCCATAAAATGGTTGCTACTTCACAGTTGTCTGTTATCACTAACCGTAACTGTTCCAAACAGAAAAAGAATATCAATTCGTAACCGTACGACAACGACAGCAAAAAGCAAAATTGATATATTTGATTTCTAGACAAAGAATTTTCCAGCAAATTTTTAATACAATGTTCTGAAATAAGTAAATTTCTCAGAGCAATGTGCCATGACCGGGCTAATTAGAAAGGTTCAGTGGGCCGCATGCGGCCGGCGGGCCGTAGGTTGAGTATCGCTGCTATACACGGTGGGATCTTCAGTGGCACCAGAACTTAAATCGATGACTCAATAACGCTGATCACAAATTTGTGACCATGACCACTGAGTTACTGTGGTCACACATCGTGCAGCTAGTTTCCAATAATTTCTTTATATCTTACAAGAAATGAAATCTGGTTATTTTTCAGTAGATTTTTCTTGTTGTTTCCTTAGATGAATAGTAAAGCTTTACGCAAGCTTTGTTGAAAAATGAAAATACCTATACATTCAGGGGCGTAACGTACACCCCAGCATCCCGGGGGAGTCCAGGATTTTAGGGGTCCTAAAGCCTGGCTGACGCCCAAATAAGTACCCTTTGTAAGATCTGGCTTGAGGTTTAAAACCTGACTTTGCAGGGAGGCTCTAATATTCTTCGTTGTGCCAATGTATACATGCTAACTTTTATTAGTGTAAATGAAAAAAAATACTACTAATCAAGAAAAAGCACGAACCTTAAAATACATAGAAATCCATAAAACACATCGAAAATAAAATTGAACTCATAAATCCTTTTATATCAATCGATATATTTCAAGATCAAAAATTAATGACAGTCAGTCGGCGAATAATACATCTTGATATGGTTGACTAGGTGGTCAGCGAGTCAAGCATGAAAGTTGTTCTAATTTTAGCCTGAACTTATACAAAAATACAAGCCAGGAGCATTCCAAATTTACACGTAAGATTTCACAGTAACAAAATTATATTAATTTCAACTTTTCAATCGAAGAATAAGTTGATCAAATGTAAATTATACCTAACATAGAATGTAGATTTTAGCAGTGCTTTTACATGAATATAAATTTAATTATTTACATTTATTTCAATAAGATAATTGATGGTACAAATATCGATCTGTAGTTGATAAAAGAACTTTGAAAGTATTGATAATTAAATGACAACTCGTGGGCGTGTCTGAACTTGCGCAACAATCCTTGTCGCTATCGTATCTTCAAAATTTAAATAGTCTTTATTGAGTGTGCTCATATATATAAATCACCTTACTTACTGTAAAAATGTTAAGAGTTTCACAATTTAACAGTGAGTGAATTTTAAACTTCTCGTGAAATTGGTCTATGCACTTATATAGCACACAGGACTCTTAAATTGCAAATTTTTCAAGTTTTGAAAAAAAATATATGTTAAAGCCTCAATATTTCTGAGAATTTTGATACCAAAATTGTGTTGTTATTTTGAAAACTTCCGAAAAGTTATTGAGAAAAAAGTAGTGAAACTTAAATGAAAACCCAATCTGTTTTTTATATTTAACTTCATTTTTCGCAACAAAAAAATTTAGCTTTTGCGCAGGATTTCTCAGAAACTATTTAAGATATCAATTTGAAATTTTATACACGTATTCAAAATAAGGCTCTTCATAACTTATACTTCAATTTTCAAAAAAAAAAAAATTATAGAATTTTTTTTATTTGAATTTTATAATTTATTTTTTTCTTAAAATTTTAAAAGTTTCGTCATAATTGTATTAAAAAAATATTTCTTTTTCTCTAAATTTCTTAAAAGTTAGTTAACTTCAAAAGTGAACACTTTTATACCAAGTAAAATTAATTATGTAAATTTTGATCAATTTTGTACTTCAGAATCCTGCGCGGTGTAAATTACAAATTTTCATATTTTTCAAAAATTGTCCAATTTTATTTCTTTATAACTTTTTAAATTTGTTCTCAAATTCTCTGGAAATTTGAGACATAATGTAAATATATATGATTATCATGTGGTAAAAATTTCAAATTATTGTTTTGATTTATTGCTAAGTTACATTGGTTTAAAGAAGAATGTTTTTTTTTTCGAGTGCACGGATATCTATCTGTTAAGGGTCCTGAGAGCTTTTAATGGATGCTTACTCAGATATTTGGAGTAGACTGTATGTTCCAACCATAAGAGTTTCACACTTGAGTGGCACAAAAGATTCATTAAAGAACGTGGGGAAATGGTAGACGATGAACACTGTGAGTAGCCAGAACTTTCAGAATCAATGTAAATATGAAAAAAAAAACAGACTGTTTGAGCAAACCATCGATTTAGTGTTCAAATAGTATTTGAACCTAAAACCATTCACGGAGACGTTGTGTGTAAAATTTTAAGAAAAGACATCGACGAGAAAAAAGTTTGTACCATAGGCCTTTTTCATTCGAGGCAACTTTCTGCCAAGCAATACGTTGCAGTTCAGGTCTATTTTTACGGTAGACATACAGAAGATCGTACTGACAGTGGTATTTTTATTAGGACCCCCACCACCATCTTGAGACTATAATAAAGCAACGTAGCCCTGGCAGTTCAGGAATAAGTTAACTGCAATTAATGTAGGACTTGATGCTATCATGTCTTATGATTGTGATTTTAGGGAACTATGATTTTATCAGACAGCCGCAGTGTACTAAAACATCTTAGCAAAGGCAAACGATTAAACCAGCTTTCCTATTATGATCAAACTGAGGAAGATCGCTCTGACTCATGACCTCCAATGGATCCCATCACTTGTTAACATTAGAGGTAATGAGGAATATGATAAACTGGCTGAAGAGGGTAGTGAGAATAGAACGGCTACTGGCAATTTGCTTACTTATAAAGATGTCAAATAAAAGATCTAAACTGAATTTAATAAGGCGTATTTACCAAAGAACCAATAGTACACAGGAACATCTTTTGACTCTCTGCCGGAAATCAAATGTGACCGGGGCTCCCAAACTGCTCTGGCTAGACCAGGGGTGGCGAACCTTTATGGATCAACGCGCCATTTATTTCTAAAGAAATGTTTAATGAGGTATAGACGTGCTTTCAAATAATTTTGACTTGTGATTTTTGGGAAAATATAATAAAACTAAATGCTAACAATTCAAAACTCTTTATTTACAATGAAAAATAAATTTTGCGCTATATAGTAGTAAATGTTTTAATAAAACGTGTAATCTAAATGTGAAAGTAACATTAGTGTGATTTCTGTTGCAGAATAGATGACAAATAACTTTTATTGGGATTGTAAGATGTTATTTTTAGCAGAATGCATGCTGAATCGGAGTCATCTGCCAAACGGTTTCTCAAAGAGTTTTTAATGTTATTCATCTCTGAAAATAATGATTCACAAGCATAGATAGAGGAAAATATGATCAAAATGGCATAAGCCAGCTTCTTCAAATAGTTGAATGTATCCGAAATCAAATCCCCACAACCGATCACTCGCGTTTGTTCGTAATACTTCATAGTGAACTTAGTTATTTTGAACGGTGGAGTGCCCCAAATATTGTGTCGCGTGCTATGAGTTCGCCATCCCTGGGCTAGAATAACAAGTAGCCACTTGAAATGTCTTACCTATGCTAGCGGCAGAAAAGCCCACCTCACTTGCAAAAAACTTAGTGACCATCCAGTTTCACCGGATCACATTGTGGGAAGCATCGGACTTTCCAAGGAGGACTTAAAACCTGATACTCTTATTATTATAGATTTTTGGATGGACAAAACCTTCTGGAGCTGATCTGACATATATTAGATCTTTCGAGGATAAGAAACAACAATAACATCTCTAATGTGAAGAGGGATTAAAATTCCTTTCTCATACGGAAACAAAGTTGTCTCAAAAGGGATTGAAGTTCGAAGAAGCAATAAAAAGCTTTCTTCATTTTCAATACCTAAGCAGCCGCGTATACAGAGCAAGTAAGAGTCTCACTATATTCTTTTAGTTGAATCAATTAGTAGGGATGAAAATGAAGTTTTCAGGTGCTTGAGGGATTTAGATTCAGAACGCGCCTTTTGACTCCGTGTGAAGGGGCCCAGGCGATTTCTGTGCAAAACTAGCTCCGAACTGTCTGCTCCTTCTAGGTGCGGCTTAAGTGGACTCGTATGAAAGATGATACATACTCTGGGTGCTCAAAAACTTAAAGAATCAACAAAAATGTGAAAAAAAACAAACAGATTTTTCCACGAAAAGAGTCCGAATAGAATCTAAATCTAGAAACATTAACGAAGATACTGTGTGTAAAATTTTACCTGGACCGCGATGTGACAAAAAATTGCACCTTATGTTTTTAAGCACACAATGCTCTCGTGAAACAGTTTTTACATGAGTAACGGATTTAAATGATTTTATATGAACAACGGATTTAAACCTTGTGACTCTTTCCTTTCCCCCAAAATAAAATCTGTGTTAGAAATTGAATAATTTGGAGACTATTAAGAAGAAAAAACGTCGCAGCTATTAAAACAATTATCAGGAAAATACCTGCAGCATGCTTTCGGCTAAAAGAAAATAAGAATGGATTGATTTGTAAGAGCCAAGTGAGTGAGTAAATATTAACGTCACACTGTTCAGCTACACGAGGACTTTTGGTGGCGGACCTCGTTCTTCTGAACGATTGTCAAGTGACTAGGACGACACCTGAGTTGGCACTCTCTCTCCTAACTACCACACAACAACAATGGGAGGACGTTTGAGCTCTCGACAGATTTAACGTGCATTGCTCCTCTACACGGCGAGTCTTTAGTTGTACTGGTCTCGAGCTCATAACATGCTCCGATACCTTGACCACTGGGCTACCGCAGCCCCTTGTAAGTACCAAATGGAACACACATTGAAGAAGACGAACAATAAACTTGCCATAAATTTCTTTTTTTCTGAGCTAGTCCCGTTATTTTACAGACGTACCTCTTAGGTGTAGACATCATATAAATCCTTTATATCAGATCGTACAAATAAGAAAAAGTTTTCGGTATAACACAAACAATTTTCACATAAGTATAGAAATGTGTGTGGGTTTTGTTGTTGTTACTAATGCCACCTGATTAGCAAATGACAGATCAAGGTACACGAAATTCATTATGACGTCTGTCGCTAGCCGTAGCTTTGAACACCATACAGGTGACAGAACGATTTAGCTCGGTTTCACCTTAATTTTGAGGGTGTTCAGGGGCCCCCTACCTCTCTTCCCCTTCCATTAACCTCACGAGAGAACTTGAGGCTCGAAAGCTATTTAAAGTACCCCCCTGAGGCGAAGGCACTATGCATTTACAAATATCCATGTCTTCCCCAGGATTCGAATCCAGTCCCAACGGCACAGCAGTCAGCGTCGCTAACCACTATACTGGATGGGTGACTGTGTGGGTTTTAAATAACCAAGTAGTTAAAAGTACGATAGCCGAGGATAAATATTTCAAGAAAACTTTTTGCAAAGATAACTAAGAGAAAAGTAAAAAGAAACCAAGTAAATGCGAAGAAAAAAATTTAATCCGCTCTTTAAAAAATTGGTTTCAAAATATGTACATGAATATTTTCCCAAATAATTATTCACCTTTATTTTTGAAACTCAGAAGATTATTACCAAACAACCCAGTTTTAAAAGAGACGAGACAAAATCATAAATTAAAATAGTCGACTTTTAATCGAAATCACTACGGGAATCTTCAAAACCCATCAAATCTCGGTTTCACAGTCATCGCACCTCAAAGGCGGGATGCATGAGAAAAAGGCATCTCGACATTTTAACACTTCCAGCCCCCTGAAGGGGGTCTTTGAGTAAAGACAAACGAGGGAGCAGGTTAATGGCAAGCTCAAATCCTCCCCATTCAAAATTACTTTTAACTTTTCCTTTTTACTGCATCTCGGATTTTACGATCCTCTCGACTGATCTTGGCGGTAGTGAAATCTTTTATACCCTCAATCTGTCTTTTAGAAAGCAAAGAAAGGAAAAATCGCCACCTCTTTTTTTCCTTGAGTATCATTAACTTCTAGCCAGCCCCCAGGAGAGTTGGTGTTCTCTCTAAACGCCTGTTGGGACCCTTTTAGGGGTCTTCCACCATTAAAACAAGCAGATCGATCGTTGACTTGACGGAAAGGGAAAAGCTATTTATGGGAAACGAAACTTTGTGAAAATACAGACAAGATTCTGCTTTTTAGCTATTCTTCCTTTTATATACTGTTAACCTCCGGTCAAGTTTTTTAGAAAAACTGACAAGGTCGTGTTCAGAAGGTAAGCAATGCTTTTCTGAAAGTAAACTTTTGGGGAAAACAATTCATCGATGGCTGTGCCCAGTCTTTTTAGTTTCGCTCTTTTGAAAATCGTAACAAATATTTCATGATAATCTAACAAAGTGCATAAAAATTTAAAAGATAAATAATTTTTAAAAAGAAAAATAAAGTGAGAGAGTGAGTGTTTATTAACATCGAATTAAAAGCAACAAGAGGGATATTGGTCACGGACTTCGTAATTTTGAGCCATGACAAAGTGACTTGATGACACCTGAGCTGACACTCCACTTCCACATCAAGCCAAGTGAGATCTTGGAGCCATGATAGATCCAGCGTGCATCACCTTTTCAACACGTTGGAAAAGCCCTCGTGTAGCTGAACAGTGCGACGTTAATATTCAATCAATAAATCAATCAACGCGTTGGATATTCAGTAGCATCAGGACTCGAACTCATGACATGGCAATGCAACGCCTGCTACGAATTCGCGAGTGAATATTTACGTAGCACTATTTAGATACTCGAGGGCTTTTGGCGGCGGACTTCGTCATTTTGGACCACGGTCAAGTGACGAGGATGACGCCTGAGATGGTACCCCTCACTTCTAACTTCTACACCACACCAACGGGTTGAGCTCTCGAAAGTTTTAACATGTATCGCTCCCCTACATGGTGGGTCTTTAGCTGTACTTGGCTCGAACTCATGATACGCAAGCCAAGAGTCCATTACTTAGACCACCAAGCTACCGCGGCCACGAGATCGCGAACATGAGCACTAGGCTCTCGTTACCGCTAAAAGAAAATTAAAATAAATATAAAATTTCTTAAGCAAATTTTCGCGAACGTAAATTCAAAAAGGGTAAATGCATGCCTAAATAATAAAGATATTAACTGTAACGGTTCCTTTATAGAACGCGAAATCATTAAAAACAAAACATTTTATTCAAAAGTTTTTCCCCTTGAGACAGTGTTTCACAAACTGTGGGGTACCCCTCCCCCTAGGGGTCATGATAACTCGACGAGGGGGGCACGAGCAAACTAAAAGTCGAAAATAAAAGATTATTTAAAAAATATTAATTGACCGAAAGTAAACAAACAAAATACATTTTGACATAGTAAAAAAAAAAAAAAAAAATACACACTTATTCTGATATAATACACTTATAAATATATTAGTATTTGCACACAATATATTTTATAATTTATTTAACAATACTAAGTTAGGAATAAATTTAACTATTACCAATGTCCCCAAGGCCTAGTCATATATAAAATTAAAAACGAAAATTAATGTTTATCTTGATAATTTGTACGGTATATAGTTAATTCCTTAACTGTCGATTAAAAGTTACGCGATTATCTCCACAATTGCCACCGTTCTCCACGTAGGCGTGTGTGTGTGATATGTTGGGGAGGGGGAGATAAGGAATAAACAAGTAAATCCATCGTAAATAAATAATAAATAAGTAAATCCTTCATAAACACAGTCAAAGTCCTTTTATTACATTCCGAAACCTTCGGAATAATTTTATGGATAATTAAGCACAGAAAAAGATCGTACTTCGAAAAGACGTATATATATGTCCGAGGCAATGAATGCTTTGGATGAGAGAGACGTTTATATACGCCGGTGGCACTTAAGAGGTTTAAGTCGTATTGTAGCTTTAGAGGCAAAGTGTATTACTGAATTCAATACATTGTTATTGTATGGAAGGGTGCGCGATGAAAGTTATGATTGAATATTGGGTCGCGAATATTGAAACCTTGAGAAGCACTGCCTTGAGGTCAAGTTGAAAGACGCGAGTGTGTTAGAGAGAGGTTTATTAATGTTGCCTCATAAAGCAACAAGAAAATTAGTGACGATGAATTTCATAATTCTGAACCGCAATCAAGTGACAAGGACGACTGCTGAGCTGACACCACCCACTTCTAACTACCGCACCACACCGATGGAAGGACATAGATCCTCAACAGATTTTTCGTGCAACAGTCCCATCTAAACGGTGGGTCTTTAGTGGAATCAGGACTGAATCCGTGACACTCTGGCCACGAGTTCGTGACTATAACCACTAGGCTACCCCATCTATTTCGAAAAGCGCAAAAAGAGTCCGTTTCAAAGTAAAAACACGTAAAAATTCCTCGCAATACAATAAAAAAAATTTCTGTTAAAAAATATTAAAATCTTCCAAATTTAAATATCAAATTAGGCATCGTCTAATATTGTGAACATCATTATGAGCTTATATACATAAAAAGAAAAATTTAAGGAAAAAAACATTTTAATAGAACATTTAACGATAGCATGTCGCTTGTGAAGGAGAAACACAGTTGAAATGATTGAACCAGAAATCGAACAATGTACGAGAAATATAAAATCTAATAATATACGCTTAAACTACGAAGAAATTTAAATCTCAAGAGAAAGTTATTACTTCAAGAATGAGAGAGAGCTTGCAAGAATAGTATCATTTAATGGATTTCAAACTAAAAATTCAATAGATAGTAAATCAAAAGAACAATTATCTCAAAGAGAATTTGATTCAACATTTAAACAACATAATTATTTCTCCAAACGAATTCGAATGATCACAATCCTCTATTGACAGGACTTCATCTGATCTTAACATTCCTCAAGAGAGCCAGCAGATCATGAGAGTTCTTAATATCTCTTAACTATCGAAGTAGTACAGAAGTAACCAATCACCTTGCAGAAGGAAACAAACAAAACGGAGAACACAGAAGGAGAATTTGGAATTTTCGCTTCGTCAATCCCTATCCATTCAGGAAGCCTACTTATTTATTTATTTGTTCATCCTTATCATTTGACTTCCGCCTATACGAGCATCAAAAAACAGAGATGGAAGAACTCGATGAAAGAAAGAATAAAAAATGGAGCCGTAGGTCAGGTTAGATATATACTTTTTTGTTTTTATTGAAGCCATTTTTTTAGTTCTTTATACCAAGGAAAAATAAGGGCTGAAAAAATTGTTCTAAAAAAATGAAAAGGAAATGCTCTTAGAAATAAAATTCAGACGGTATTTAGTAGTTAATACAGGATTAAGAATTCACGAATTTAAAAAATTTACACAATTTGAAGATAAACATATGCATATGATTAATTAGTACAAAAAGCTATAAACTTAATAATATCAATTAATTTAAATTCTCATTATTTGCCTAAACAATTTATATCAGTTTTAGGACAAAATTAATTTTGTTGTAAAGCAATTAATGATAATTATAATAATCTTAAAAGCAAAAGCCACTCTGAAATACATATTTTACATTAATAATCATAAACATAATCATAATAAGCTTCCTGATAAGATGATAAGATAATATGTCAGCCATCATATATTACTTTATAAAATAATGAAATAATTACTTAGAATAATATGAAAAAATCAAAGATAAATTATATTTTTTATTCATAGAAAACATAATACTTTTTTTTGTTATGATACACAAGATATGAATGCACAATTAAAAATATCATTGTACTCATTTCTTTATGATACAGAAAAATTTAATAGCAAAAATAAGATTCCATTACTTGTGGCAACTTGGGTATGGAAAATGTTTAACTAAGGCTTAAAATTATAAAAAGGAACAATCAAATAAACAACGGAAATAAATAAACAAAATAAAAATGCAAAAAATGTTAAATTACGCTAAAACGTTATTTAGATTTAAGTCAATACAATTAAGCCTCATTTTCTGAAGTGCAGCCGCTCTTGTCATAATAATTGCAAATGACTGTACCAAGAAGCACAAGTGCCGTCTAGCGACAACTGAATTTTAGTACAGGCCAGGTGAGGGAAAAATAGAGTCGCTATTAAAAACCACCCATGCCCCTTGTGTTCAATTTTTATAAATGAAATTTGTGTTTGTGTAACTTAACATAAATTAATAAATAACACTAAATATGTTATTGAACCCAAACTTACCACTTTTATTTTAATACTCAACATTCAACGCTCGACAAAAGTAATATTGTTAGAACTATTTAGGGTTTTAAACTATTTAAGATTAATTATGCTTTTCAAAACGTGTTAAAAATTTGGTAATTATTTAACAAAAAGAAAGAAACGATTCAAAATATGCATTTTCACGCAAACACTGAACTGAAAACATTTACATTCAGAATATAGTTTAGGATTACTGAAATATTTTGATAAATTCTGTTTTTTATTTTTAAAAGCATACACTGTTCACAAAAATGCTGAATTTCACATCTGTAAAAATAGTATCATTCCATATATATCATTGAGTAAACAAAAAAATTCCATGCATTCTTCTCTCTCTGTAGGTATATATATAATTTTAAAGACTAACATAAATAATTCTTACTACAATGTGACAAATTAAGAAGATAAATTAAAGCATAAGAAATCGGGATCATTTCCATTTATAAACTAATGAAGAGATGAGAGAATTCAAATGTGTAAGTTAATCTACTTTAAATCATTATGTCTTTAAATTGAGAAATGTGATTCCGGAAATTATTTTTCCCATTCCTCTATCTTTCATTATTTTTCCAAACACCTGAAAGGATATTGATTTCGTGTATAAGGGAGTATTGAAAAGTATTGTTATCGAAAAAAAAACTTAATTTTTATTTCTGATTCTTAAAACTTCTCTACATGGATAGCATCCAGAATTCTATATTCCTCTAAATGTTTAATGATCTTTCAAAAGCTCTCATTGTAGAACTAAACAGATTGTGTACTAAAGCATTTTTTTATTACTTTAATGGCGTCATTTGAGTTGTCAAATCTTCATCATTGCTATGACTTTTTGGGTTCTAAATATAAGAATCGCTTCGGGTGAGATCGGAAGAATACAGCAGACGCGATAAAATTTCAAAGTTATATAAGTCATATCACAATGACTTATCAACCACCCTTCAAAACAATTAAACAAATCTTTTGCAGGAAAAGAGACAGATACATTTGGTGATCATACCACGCCATTCCTAGACCAGAATATCACGCGATTTGTTCAGCAATGTGCAGAAATAATTGTCTTGGCTCTTCTCCAGGCATTGCCGGATTAGCCATTGGGTGCTTAGGGCGGGCGCCCAGGAGCCCAGATAAGCTAAACATAACCAGATTTTCTGTTAATAAAATTCGATCCTCCAGTGCCAAGTAGGCCTGTAGATCTTCTGCACCCGGGGCCCAAAATAAGCTTAAATCGGCACTGTTTCCAGGCAGTCTGTTAGGAACCCTACGACAGTCCCAAAAAACAAACAGCATGACATTCTCTGCAGACCTTCTTTTGGGGGATATGTGCAGTGCAGTCCATCTCTATTTCTTCCACACGTTTCTTTAATCTCCGAATCCTATAGATTGGATCCAAAATTCCTCCACAGTTAACAAGAGACCCAAAAAAACTCTTTCCTAGCTCCAAAGCACTCAACATGTTCCTTGGCAGGTCCCCCCGTGTTTGTTTCTGAACAGAGACCAGTGAATGTGGAATACAGCTTGCTGAACTCTTAGACATGTGCAATTTTTCACTATTGTAGGAAGATTAGAACCGGGCACCTTCCGATTCGAAAATGAGTGTCTTAGCCACCACGCCAAAACGATCGCCATCGCATGGTGGCTATTACTGGTTTATTTAGATCCCCCCTATACTACTCTCCCACCAGTGAGTTGGTGGATGGGTGAACAATTTTTTGTGTTCGTTTGTTATGGAGAGAGCGTTTTTTATTTAATTTTATTTATTTAATTTTTTAATTTTTATTTACTTATATTTTTAATTTTTATTTGTGTTTATTTTTCTACTTCTCTAATTTATTATTTTTATCTATTTATTTATTTTTCTTGCGTCAAATGGTGACACGACAGCTCAGAAAGGTGTTTTTTTAATTCAGTCAAGGTCACCAATGCAGAAAGATTAGAACCGGGCAACTTCCGATCCGAAAAGGAGTGTCTTAGCCACCATGCCAAAACGATTGCCATTGCGTGGTGGCTATTACTGGTTTATTTATATACCGCTACATTATTAATTTTCCACACACTGCCATATCTAAGATCAGTTTCATTCATCTTTAATTGGATGGTTGCCGTTCAATCTATACTAGGAGAGTCCTCCACTTTTTTCACTGTTATTGCATCATCCGTGAGTGTTGGTCTTCCACTTGTAGGATCGTCTGTAAGAGACAACTAACCAATCTGAAAAATCCCTTTTCACCTCACAACAGTTACATTGACGGGCTATTATTTCTACAAACAATTTCTACTTTTATTCAATCTTATATTTACCAGGTTCTATAATATTTTAAACGAAAAGAAACTTAATCGCACTTTTAAGCCCATATTATCATAACTTACAGTGGGTTACTTTAGCCTACAGTTTCCTGAAACCAAAAGTTCAACAATAATAACTGTCGTTTACAACATCATATACACCAGAATTAATTAGTTTGCAGAATAAATTGTACCCAAATATCTTCATTAGTTCTTAGCAATAAATAAAACAACGATACCCTTACGTACACTTCATACACACTTTTCTGAAATGTCCCCAAGAGATAACAGAAACAGGAACTTAAAAAAAATTCTATTCAAAATATTCTTTAGAACCAGCATGGTCCTTAGAGGCTTTGCAAGAAGAAACAAAACAGTGTCGCAGTGCAGCTTATCAAATATCCTTAACAGGCAGTCTAGAAACCAAAGCACGACTTTGTCCGGAAATGCTCTAGTAGAAATTCGCGTCTAAAAATTTGGATTTTTTTTGTATTACAGCGATACAAAATACTGTTTTTTCGATTTGGTACTGGGGTATGGGAATGGAATCTAGTTTTATCCGTGGCACGTAGATAAATTTAAATGTCTATTTGGTCTTTATTTCAAAGGACAAGGAAATGGATTCTCTAGTTTCATCTATTTTCTCTTATGTACGAGAGAAATAATTTTTGAACACTAAAAAATTATGAAAATGCTTTGTATTCTTAAACTATTTTCTCATTGTGAAGATCATGTTATTTGTAAATGAAAAGATTCATTTCCCAAAACGTAAAATAACACTTAAAACGAGGTATAAATACGAATACTCGTATAGAAAAAATGGGAAAAAAGGGTTGTATTATGAATTAGTACTAAAAGGTAGATTAAAACAAGTAATATTAATTTGGTGTTCTATGTCTTAAATTCATAACGATCACGTGGTAAATACAGTCACGTGTTCCCGGATTGAATTAAAGATTTACGATAGACACGTACTTGTTTTACTTGTAAAATGTAAATAAACTTTAAAATTTTACAATTGGGTGAAGATGCTTAAATGTTAAAATATTCCGAAAAGTTTTTCAAAATTAGAAAAAATTCTTACATTATGCATGTACTTTTAATTTACGTGCATTTTCTTACTTATGTACAATATTATCTCGACAGATTTACTTTTTAAAAGGAAGTTTTCTGTGAAAAATAACAGTTGGAAACAGCGATTGCATTTATCAAGTGACTATGACGTCACATAAATTTAGCTCATTTTTTTTTTGTAAATACATTTAATTCACAGTTATCCAAAGATATTTATTTTACCGACTGTATTAAAATAACACACAATTTCAAAAAAAAAAATTATTGTAATTTTCAAGATATATTAAGAAATGACGAATATTGGGAGACGAATATTCTAAAGAGATATTTCCAAATCCAGACTCTGCTTTAAAAAATCGTCAATATTGGCTAGAAATTACAAAATAGAACTCACACTTTTTAAAAAATTTTGTATCCTTACCATTAAGATCTTTTCAAAACATGTTACATTTTTTTTCATAGCAATCAATATTTTAAAAACCACATTAGAAAAGATTTAAATAAAAACTCGAAAGAATTATTCCGTAACACATTTGTTCTTGTCGCGGTGCTCTTTAAGACAACAGTTACTCTAAAAGTGATACAGCAAACAAAAGGAAAGGCATGACTTCACACAAAAACAGAACTCACATAAAACCAACTGCAATGAAAAGAAACGTTCAGAGTTTTCGCGAATTCTATCATCTGATCACGTAGAAACTTAAACATTATTCCGCAGAATGTAGAATGATTCTATACATTCCAAGAATTATTTTTTCAACCTTTTTCTATTCAATAAAAGTTACAAGCGCTTCCTACTATCTCAAATAACACCTTATGCACTCTTTTCCGCAGTTTCGAAGAAGATTCTTTTCTTAAGGGTATCTTTAAAAAACAAAAATAAATGAATCATTCACGCAAAACATGCATCAGAATTTGTATAAATTCTCCACACATTTCGGTTTAGTATTTTAGCAAACACCCGAACCTTAAATATGCTATCTGCAAATCAAAACACGGTGCATCCAGGAAAATTCGCATATATATGCGTAATATTACAAACATTTATGTTTTCAGTGGTTCGGTTCGGTTTTAGGGCATAGTGCATTTAGAAATACATCCGAGCTGTTTCAAAGCCACCTTTTTTACACATTTTAATGGTTGTTTCTCATTTAAATTCTAATTTCGAAGGTACGGAAACAGAGGTTTCATTTCATTTTCGTTTTCTTTGAAAAGGGGATGACCTTCGCTTATAAAAATTTGGAATAAAATAATGGGGAAAAAAAAAGGAATGCTTGTGTTTAGTTTATTTGAAGTATATATGTGCGTTAAGTCAAAATACGCGTTTCGGAAGAAGTGAAATATAATTTATGTTAAATTATCAAGTATGATTGTGCAACGGTGGTAAATATGCCATTAATTTTTATTTTATTGCATATTGTCATCTGTAAACAAAGCAGGAAATTTAACTGAGTTCATTTAAAGGAATACGCAATACTTAACTGATTCTAATAGAAAATCTCTTTATTTAACTTATAAGATATAATTTTTACCCCTATTATTGATACCTTTTGAGAGAAAGGTTATTTCACAACACGTGTTAAAAAATAAAATTTAAACTTGCATAAGTTTTTGAAAAATTTGCTCACACATGTACGCGTTAAACTGTAGATTTATGATATTGGCAAAACTGACAGAAAACATCGAAAATTACTACAGGCATTATTTTTAAAATGTTACATGGATATATATGTTTTGCGAAAACTATTTTATACTTTCAAACATAAAAAATTATGTATTATAAACATCACTCTTATTGGGCATTTTGCAGTAAATAATAAAAAACTAATTTTTTTTTTATTTCTAATGTCAGATTATGAACAGCTATTAAGAGAGTTCATGTGAATCTACCTAGTACATTCACCGAAAGCTGGTATCTCTTTTTAGAGCGGCGCCATATTGGCTATATTATATCGCCGCAGGTAATTTTAACGCCCAGTTTCATCCCAAGAGGGAAGCACCTGAGTTCTGACAATGCGAACCTTGTACTAGAATTTAATTTTGATTAGAGCCCCCTCCCCCCTAGCTATCTTTCACCTGCCGTATAATCATGCGACATGGCCGCTGTCGATTTTCTGCATGATGAAAATCCATTGGCTTGGGTCGAACCCGAAACCTTAGGTACAGAAGGCCAGCGACAAACCACACCACACAGCCGACTCACACACACACAAAGCTAATTTATACCAATTTATTTACATAATTTTAATTAATAAAGAACACATTTAAACTAAAAATATTACCACTGCTCATTGTACGTACAATCTGCTATGCATTTTAAAATTAAAGTTTAGTTGATAGTTTTACATGTGGATATAATGTGAATAGTTGTAAAAATGTCTATAATAGATATATAGATCTGTTCACGAAGAGCTTTTGAGATACCCTTGCCTTTTCCCTTCCGAATTTTCTATGCGGGCTGTATTATTATGCCTTTTTTAAGAATCACGCGACAAAACATTCTCTGTCAAATGGTGATAGTTGAAGTAATAACTTTAGACATTTGACCCAGGACACTCCAATTTGGAATAAAAATCATGCTAACAATTACATGAGATATAACTCAGACTTCTTTGAGATCTTTGGATTTCAGACTTTCATTAAGTCGAGTCTTAATCTTAATTTCAAAATTTATGTGCAGCGAATATCATCTAATCTACTGTCAGCTGATACCGGTACATCCGGTGCCAGCAGACTCCTTTGCTGGAATGAGAAAGGCACCGCACAGGAAATCTATTCTTAAATCGTAGTTCATCGTACCATCATAATTTTAAGGTGTAACACACACTCACACAGGAACAAGACTAAGAGTGTAGTTGAAAAAAAGAGTGCAGTTGGCAACAACTGCTTTGATGACGTCATCCCACACTCCTCCTCTATCCATGTGGCCAGTTTCGCCTCAATTGATCATGCCACTTGGGAGGACTGCATCATTGAATGAACACGCGTAACTGTATTCTGCCGGAAATATCAATCGTTCGAATCAACATCAAGTTTTTCTGAAACTGAAGGCTGTCTTTGGTACAAGTACAAGAGTTTGAAGTAAACGCACGTTTTCAGACAGAAAAATGCTTCTCCATGGAAATTTGCAATATCATACCTCTGTTAATAATATAGTGTTTTTAAAAATTGCAAATATATTCCATTAATATTTTCTTTTTTGTCATAATAGGTGATGGCATAGCCCATTTAACAATACAGTATAGGAGAAAAAAAAAGCAAAACACATTTTATACCAGAAAAAATGAATCAACTCGGTTAAAAATGGGTAGTATATTAAAAAGTACTGCTATTTAAAGGATAGTGAAGCCAGAATATTATATTAATTTTTCCTTTCTTTTATATCTGAAAAAATGTTCCAAAAATTCGGGTCCTATTCTTTAACATTAACCGAAAACAGCCTTAAGAAATCAGCCACGAAAACATTTCAAATATTAACAGAGGATTATGGAGATGAAACTTTGTCGTGCACATGTATTTAAATTCCATAAGTGGTTTTCAGGGAGAAGGGATAGTGTGGAAAATGGTGAACGTGCTGGGTGCCCAAAGTAAGCGATTACAAACCAAAAAAATTGCCAAAATTCGTGATATGAGTGGGTTCCCACTCACATCAGTGATCAGATTATTAATCAACACAACTACATTAAAGTAGTAAAAAGATTTCGCGAAAAACATTAGGGAAAAAAAGGCTAAAATTGGGGTGTGATGGAGGGCTGTTGCATGAAGGCAATACACCCGCTCCCACGGCCCTATTTGTTTAGCAGTTTCTGACGAGCAAAAACATTACTGTGATGAAGCACCCTCCTTATTTACCTGATTTGACCTCATGCTTCTTTTTTCATTTCCAACAGAAAAATCTTGCTTAAAGGGAACCCATGTTACCTCAGTTGAAGAGGTTCAGGCAAAAATGGGGAATCTCCTGAAGAGCCTTCCAAAAATCTCGTTCTAGAACCTGTTACCAGCAATGGTAGCATCGAATGCAGAAGTGTGTGAATGTGGAATGGAACTACTCTGAAGAAGATAATGTCACGTAGAATCGATTCTTTTTGTACAAGGATTCGTTGGACCAGTCTGTTTTTTGTGTGTGTGTGTGTGTCACACCTCGTAGATGTATTTTTAACGGAAGAATGGACACCAAAAGAAATAAGCCCAGATAAACATGCATTGAATAAATTTCCCTTGTGAATGTTAAAATGTTCCAAAATAAATGTTCCTTCAAACAAAAATGGTTCAGACAATGAAGTGGGAAGAATAGATCAAACCCCCCATAAGGCTGTCAAATTTACTAGTACATAATTTGACTATTTTATTTGTCAGATTTATTTGACCGATATGGCATAACTCAAAAAAGTTACGTTTCTTTATAATGATGACTTCGATAGAAATTTAAATGGGATATGTTTAAAAAAATATAACTCAGATAAGCAATGCATCCCTTTAATAAATTTTTATAATTACTACAGTTATAGAAAAATATTACAAAAAGTCTATTAAATTTGAAATCTAAGAAATGTGTTAATTTGATATGACCCGGATAAAAGGAATTAGTAATGGAATTTCAAACTCAGTTATACATAGAGAAAGGATCATTTAGCCTTTCTGGAGTGACCTTTTACCATACATCATTCATCAGGTAAACAATCCAACGGTTTAATGATTTCGTTTAAGTCCATACAAACCTCCACTTTATTTTAGCTCAGATTTTACAACCCTACAGACTGATCCCATTGCAGTAAAACTTGTCCACACTCTCTGGCTTTTAAAACCCCAAGAAGGGAAAAGTCCCCCCACTTTCCTCTGGAGAGTCATCAACTTCACGTCAAATCCCAGGAGATACCACACTCTCCATAACAGTCAGTTGGGACCATTTTTGGACCTCCCTTCATTAAACCTGCTAAATCGATCCTTAACGTGAAAGAAAGGGGAGAAAGCCCATTTGGATGGCACTGTGGGAAAGTGTAGACGGAAGTCTATCTTGTTTATTTTTTTTTTTTGTCCTCTAATCCCCGGAAGAAACATAAAAACAAAAGAAGGTCGTTTTCTTAAACCAAAAGAAGCCTTTCCCACATGTAAGATCCGAGATGGAAGCGAAATCCGACGATGGTGGCTTCCATTCGTTTTCGTTACCCCAGAAGTGGATTTCGTGTTCCCTCGGCCATTTTGGCACCTCGTAAACTGAAGACAAAAGACGGCAATTAAGAGGGTGGAATGATCTTTGGACATCAGTTGGGAAAGTCGTTGCAAGCACAGAGTGTTTACTGTTCCGCTACTGGCTGGGAGAAGAATGGCTGCTGTGGCGTAACAGGATGGAAGGCTATAAATAGGGTTTTTGTGGTTAGCCTTAATACAGGATAATGTCCGTTCTTCTGAAAGATGGATCATATAAAAAAAGTCTTTGGTTTATACTTTTGATGGGATAGTTATTACACCGGATTAGTGATATTGAAGAACAAGGAATGCCATCAATGTCTGTTACATTACGAGAAAGTTAATTTTCAGTGAAAAAAATGGATCTGATTACTTTGTAAATAAACTAAAAGTGATATGATTATTTCTAAGACCTCGAATGAGTCCAGATCTTTACAGAACAATAAAGTAATAATAGTTCAATAAAGTTGAAAAGAGATAACGATACGGTATTAAGTTAAAGAAAAATAAATATCATGAGCTCTTTAATTTATAATTCAATATTCAATCTCTTGAATATTTTTATATTTGTGTTTTTTCAGTTTTCAGTTTCATACTTTCAACCATCCTTAAAAAATACATATAATTTTAATTATGAACTTTATTATTTATATAGCGGAAAACCTGTTCGAATCATCTATCAGAATTATTCTAAATAATATAAATAACAAATTAAAGATAGAAGATTTGTCTATATATTCAATAGTTAATCGTCCTGTGCTTTGACAACATATTCTGACTAACCCAAAAGGCTCGTATTTTATCTAAGTAGAGTAAAATTAATAATATTTTGCAGATTATTATATAAACGTGTAGTTTGAAATAATAAAGGAATTATAATTATATAATGCCTTTATATAAAAATATTACACATCAGATCTAAATTTTTAAGAGTGAACTCATTATACAGGGTGTCCGGGCTAAAAGTATCCCCAAAAGTAACGGCTTTTTACTATGGAACTACCCATCAGAATGTAATAAACTGTTCATCCATAGATTGGAAAACTCTCCGAGATTTATTGGGTCTAGTCCGATCGGTCACACGTGTGCGCATTATTCCGCAATAGCAGACGATAAATCTTTTACACTGACTTCATTAGTAAAGATGTGGACGCGACAGTAAAAGATGCAGTGCGTACTTTGGCTTACGGAATTTAAATCAGTCACGCGCGTACAGCGAAGTGTTCGAACAGAATCTAAAATTTCCCCATAAAACAAACAAAAATTAATTTCCAAACTCACAACCACTCACAACCTTATACAATCTATTACATTTCAAGATAACTTATAGATAAACGATATTACACACAGGCAGCATTACATTATTAACTTTTTTAAAAGTATTTCATAATTATTTATATATTATCAGAGATGATTACGAAATTCGGTTTTTATAATGTCATTTTGTATAATTTTGTTCTGTAACTTTATTTCAATAAGCACCTGTTCATTATCCACAGTTTAGGAAATGTTTTGGAACTGAGCTATTATTTTTTATAAGTTTTCTCTGTTGAGCGAAGGTAGGACGATCACAGAATGGGCCACATGTGTGGGAGATGTGATCCAAAACAGTTTAATAGTCACTGATGCTGAATCAAGATTTAGGCTTAAACATGACAATACTTATTAATTGAATCTTATTTCTCCTGATTATATATTCGACATTTCTTGGTCTCAGATTAAAAACCGTAAATATATTCGACGAAATAGAAGAACGTTTGACGAATCTATACGCGTCCTCTCAATAATCCTCTTGGGGAATCTCTGATCAAACATTCGCGTTTAAGGCCGTCTTCGGTTAATGTTAAAGAATAGGATCAGAATTTGGAACATTTTTTCCAGTATAAAAGAAATGATTCATTAATATGATATTCTGGCTTCACTATCCTATAGAGAGCAGCATTTTTTATTATACTTCCCGTTTTTAACATTTATTCATTTTTTCTGGTATAAAATGTGTTTCGCGCTTTTTCTCCTATACCGTAATGTTAAATGGGCCTTCACGTATTATAACAAAAAAGAAAGTATTAACGAAATATTTTGGCATTTTTAAAAACACTATATTGTTAACAGAGAGGTTTGAGTTATAATATTCCAAATTTCCATAGAAATTGAGGCATTTTTTCTGTCTGAAAATGTGCTTTGCGTTTAGTTCAAGCTCTCGTATTTTTACCGAAGACAGCCTTAATTCACAGCCATCCCTCTCAAGAAGAAACCGCAATATTCAGATTAGTTCGACTCCATAAAGTCAGAGTTTTGTAATTCCAGAGATGGAGGTAGGAAGCAGCTATATTCGCTACGCATGAAAGATTGAAGAAGGTTTACTTTAGCATGTAAAGATTGAGAGTAGTGTTTTGCCACTGTGTTAAATTAGTAGATTTGAGGTTAGGAATCAACGATAGATTAGGTTGTGAGTTAAATAAGTTGATTCCGCATATTTGCTTAATAATTATTACTTTCTCCGTGCTACTCATTTGACATTCACTTTGGGAATAGATTGTTGTTGGTTAGTTTGCTTGACTCAATAAATAATTGTGATTATGGAATTCTCTGGTTCTGCTTTCATTCCTCCCACACCCTTAGGTAGGCCAGACGGGGAGAGAGAAACTTCGAGGGGGGGAGTGTTTCACAAACGATTGATTCTTTGGGAGCAATTCTGAGTGATTTCTGATGTGAACAAGGTCACAAATAAGCAATTGCACTTTCACTTTCAGGGACGTCTTGAGACTTTTTGAGGCCCTGAGCCCATAGAAGATTTTTTGTGGCCATGAGCCCCAATGCAAAAGTAGGTCCTACATATGGTTTTTAAAAATAGATCATACATATATAGCATGTATTGTTAAATACTCGTACAAAAGGAAATTTGAAAGAAATGTTTTAGAGGGTTAATAGCATAAACAAGTGTGGAGTTTAAGGGTTCAAAACCCCTCTCGTACACCCATGGGTTTTTCATTTTTACCATAAATATTATGCCCTGGTGCTTTAATTTTATGTGTTTTTTTTAAATGTAAGCCCATCCCATGAAAGTGGTCTGCGTAATAGGAAAATTACAATATCTGTGCCCAGAGAAATTTTAAGGTTTTTGAGGCCTTGGGCCCCTGTGCAAAAGTAGGCCCCATCTGAGAACTTTAAAAGTAGACTGTATATAACATGCATTGTCAAATATTCGTTTAAACGGTAATTTGAGATAAATGTGCATGACTCATAATCTCAGAAATCTAGACACTAAACGGCTCAAACGATAACCGCATTCGACTCAATGAGCCGAATGATTGTTTATGGCACTAGGCCTTGGCCTAGACATGTGTGTGTGTGGACAACGGTCATTACATAATAATACAATCTTGTCACTTTTGCCAGCCGGCATGCAGTTTGAAATTCTCTGTTAGGAGAACATGTAAGGGAATAGCATTCAACCATTAAAATTATCCAGTTCATGATCTTATTAGGACTGAATCGAGAACAAAACGAGGCCTCCACCGAGGGTGAGGCCATGGGTTGTCCAGTTGACCCATGCCTTAAGACGCCTCTGTTCACTTCGTGGTAATATGAGAAAACATTTTCAAAAGTTTAGCAACAAAGTTTGATCATAATCAGTTTAATATCAAGAACAAAATGTTAGTCCCATTAAACCACTCCAATGCAATAGCTTTCTACATAAAGTTATCATTATTTGAAATACTAGATGATTCATTTCCACCAGGGCTGGGCAGACTTTTCCTGGGTACAGGCTACTCCTAATTTTTTCAAGGCTTTGCGGTCCTCCCAATATCAGTGGCACACACCCAGGGGGGGGGGCGAGGGACCACAAGTCCGGACCCTCCTCCACAGCCCATGATTTTTTTTCAATCTATTTTAATCCCATGTATATAAAGCGTAAAATTTAATTATTTTTTTATTAATAATTTTTTATTAATTAATGCTAATTATTTATTCAACGATTTATTTCTTACTGTTCTTTGTTCCCGACAATCTACAAAATGAAAAAAAAAAATGTTAACGTTAAATGTTAAAATGACTACGTTCCGAACCGTGATTTTCCAAAAGCATATAAATGGATAATATTTATGATATTTAGTGTCACTTCGATTAAAAAATGTACATAAAATTGTTTTAAGAATAGTATTACAATAAAAACTTATTTAAATACAATATTTTGACAAAAAATGAACATAGAATGACCCATTTTCAAAACATTCTCCTTTTGTGAAAAATGCTTCTATTATAATAATATTTCGCCTGTATATAGCTCAGACCACTGTACAGAGGCTCAACTAGAATTTTTAAAATATATAACTGATAAGACATTTTAAGACTCAGGTAACGCCGATAATTATTTCAAACGATTGTAACTCTGAAAATAATGTGAATTTTTCAAAAATCATAATTGAGCCTCTGTACAGAGGTCTGAGCTATAAACAGGCAAAATATTACTATAATAGAAGCCTTTTTCACAAAAGGAGAACATTTTGAAAAAAGGTTATTCTAAGTTAATTTTTTGCCGAAATATTGTATTTAAATAAAAAATTTTGTCAAAATGTCCTTAAAACAATTTTATACATGTATTTCAATCTAAATGACACTAAATATCACGAAAGTTATCCATTTATGCGCTTTTTTAAAATCACGGTTCTGAACGTACTCGGATACCTTAAGCTACGTATGGGGTAGGATATGAAAATGGTCGACATTCGACCCTGATCCATCGCGCCGCGGCCCCTTTGAAAAATTCATAAGTGCGTTCAGTGTCGTAGATGTGGTGAGGTAAGGAAAATGTCAACAATATTTATTATAACTTAATAATAAATACGGAACATGTACTTACCTACGTAAATAAAATTTTTAAAAAAACTCACTTTTTTCACAAACCACGTTTAAAGAAAACGCACAAAATACACAAACATAATAATAATAGCCACAAATATAATAATATCTGATGATGCATTTATTATCAAATAATTCAAAATAACAATAATTAAACAATAAAACATTTTCATTTTAAGTTAGTTTGCTTAATTATATAATCAATAGAACACTTTGTCTGCGGACTGTCAGCCAGTCTTGAATATTTCCGTATATAATTACTAATTCTAATCTTCAGGCAGTCATCCCAAACTGTCTTGGCGGTCCACCTGTCGATCGCGATCGACGTAATGTCCACACCGGATTTACACCAAATGTGTCAAACTTAAAGGCTAATTTGGGCCAAACAAACAAGGTGCAACTTTAGGTGGGCCACACAAAAAAATCAGTATTTTATTTCGAATAAGGCAGTATAATTAACATATATAAAAGAATAAGAAGAATTTAATGTTTACGTTTTGACCCTTGACATCTCTTCTGTGATTCTATTTTTCTATTTCGGGAGAAATTTATTTTATTTAATTATATATTATTGAATGCCGAATTATTGGTCGGGACACAAAAGTGTTCACTGTGAGCCGCGCGGTTGACACCCCTTATTTGCACGAAAACTCGTTACACACTAACATTAGAAATGACTATTTGTATATGCCGTATCGTTTCATTCGTCACAAAAATGCAATTGTATAGTAAACATTAAAAACGAAAAAAGAACGAACGAAACGTTAAAAACGAAATTTCAATAAAAATTGTTTTATCTGCAGCCAGATAATCTATGTAAGCTAATATGTGAAGAAGTCTATAAAGACAAAATGCAAATAGAACACTGAAACACATCTATAACAAAAGTAAGGACACTTCACCCCCCCCCCATTACTTTTTACGCCCTTTCAGAACATATATATTAAAGTGAATAAACAAATCTTGAAGG
>BMAV01011045.1:181774-199893 GCA_019973955.1 Trichonephila inaurata madagascariensis
TTTTATTCATACCCGTTAGTTTGTATACATATCGCGTAGTCATTTCTAGTGTTTGACTTAATAAAAGTTAATTATTATAATTTTTTGGTTGTAATCATTTCGAATTTAATTCTATGGGGTTTTTCCACATATGCTACCTTTGGATACCACCGGGAATCCTAATAATGTGCGAGATCTTAACCTCAGCCAACTTGAGCAGTTGGTATTGCGACAAGACACACAACTTCCATTTTGTTAGCTTTCTAACGATCGATTGTATTCAAGGTTAATGATTCGGTTGAATCTTTTAAAGATGTACTATCAGATGTAGAAAGCAATCGATATGTGTCAATATTTGCTAATAGCTTTGCTTCTTTAGCTAAAGTGTCAACTTTTCAATCTCATAGACAAATTTTTCATGCTTCCCAAGTTTAAAAAATTGATAATTGTCCTTTGCAATCTCTTTTATTTCATGTTTTTTAAAAATTGTACTTTTTTTATGTTGCTTCAAAACGAACTAAAATCATCTTAATTAATTTAAGCAGTTCAAAAGTATCCTACTAAAAATGATAAAAGTTTTATTGTAATGAATGACTTAATATAAGCAGAATCAACTTTGCTTTCCAATATCATAAGAGACCGTACATTGTATGCACGGCATGTTGCGTGTAACAGCGTATAATGAGCATCAATTTTTCAGTATTAGGTGTATTCATTATATAAAGCACAACTTTTTTTTTACGAAGTGAACTGAAATGTGTTCATTTAAAAATGAATTCTGTCTGCGAATCAAGATGGAATAGAAGGTGATTCTTTATTTATGGATCAAAGATGGTGTAGAAAAAACAAAATTCGATGATGTCTTTGAAGATATAACGGAAGACGAATAGGACAAAATTTTATAAAGAGTATTTAGATATACACTGAAGTGCCACTAAATTAGGGATACCTACCTAGTAACGAGTTGAACCTCTGTGGCGGTTTGCTTCTCAGTAACCCTTAAAAGGGAATATGTGTGAACCTTCCCTAACCGATGGAGGGATTTAGTCAGTCTGTAATCAACTTTGGGCGATATCGGAACCCCTGAAATCGGTGGGTGTGCCTACCCACAAAATAGTAATTTTAAATTTATATTTAATTGTTTGTGTGTCGTGTGTGTCGTCATAATAAATTTTTAAAAACCTGAAAACACAAGGACTGATATCTTGAATACGCGACAACCTCTTCTAGTCTTGATAACGGCTGCCACACGGCGAGGCATAGAATCAACAAGTTTCTGGAAACATTTCACAGGAATGATTTGAAAAATATTGGCTAAAGCTGCCCATAACTCAAAAAGGTTCCTTGGTGTTGTGTAATGGCCCCTCGCATCTTGTTCCAAAACACACCAAAGATGATCGTAGGATTTAAGTCTGGGCTTCTAGGTGGCCAATTTATAACGGAAAATTCAGAGAAATGTTCCTCCAACCAGCCAGCCGGGACTTGTTAGAGATACAGCTACCTTGCTGGATAATTCCATTACCGTGCGGATAAAAAAACAGCATAAACGGATAGAAGTGATCACCCAGCAACTCTACGTACCGAATTGCATTGAGGGAGGTTGGTACACATACCAAAGATCCCAAACAGTACCACAAAAAAACATCCTAGACCATGATTGAGCCACCATAGCCTTGTACAGTTCCAACCTGGCATGCAGGATCCATGACTTCATGAGCCTGACGCCATATCCTCAGAATCTCGTCGGTGTTAAGTAGTCGGAATCGAGACTCATCACTCCATGCTACTCGTTTCCAGTCCTCTACAATCCAGTCTCTGTGCTATCTTGCCCAAGCAAGACGTGCAGCCCGATTGCGAGCATTCCACAATGGTACTATTGAAGGTCGACGTCTCCCGAAACCATACGGTGAAGCTAGCATTCCGCAGTCCATTTACTGACTGTATGATTGGCACCGCCATTCAATTGGGTGTTAATTTGAGCCAATGTTTGGCATCGCTGGCTGCGTACAATACGCCTGAGCTGTCTCCGAACACGCACTATCAAGGCATATTGTCCTTTGCAGTTTGCCCCAATCGTTATTTTTTTATTTGTCCACCATCCATATATTCTTGGTATACTCTTGATTCTGCTGATCTTGAAAATTTTATCTGTCTGACGATTTAGGAAATTGAATGGCCCATGCGTCGTGCACCTACGATTTGTCCGCAATCGACGGCGTCTAATTGAGGCAGTTTACACATACACTGGTAATTACAACTAATGCAGAACAGCCACAGTACGCATAAATAATCTCACTTGCGCATAAATAATGCGCAGCGCTACACAAATTGCACAGCCCTTGCTATCCCTAATTCAGTGGCACTTCAGTGTCAGAAATCTAATATTCTTAATGCTGAATTCATTTTGTTAAGGCTTTTAATTTTCTTCTTTCTTTTTTAAAACTATAATTTTTGTATTCGGCAGTATAAAGTGCACCTGTAAATTTCGATTCTATTTTTTGTGTTAAAAATGCGCCGGAATATATGGTAATATAACGGATCGAATTCAAGAGATATTAATATATTGCTATGTTTTAATAAATATACTGAAGAGTTGACATAATAAAATGAAAAAAAAGCAATATCTCGTTTACTCAGTGTTCGAATTGCCAGAGCTTAAATTCTTTTAAAAGGGAAACCTTCCTTTTATAAGTTCTGCAGTCAGAATTTCAGAAAAATATTATTCAATAACTCAACAAAATAATGACCATGTGGAGAGTTTACATCTTAGATCATCGAAAACAAAAATTAGTGCTCTTTATGTGAGTCGGAATCATCAATTATACCAGGAATTCCAACTGATACATTATTTCTCATGAGAATATATCATAAAAGTTCTTAGAACACCTCTCAGTCACTGAATTAACCAATTGTTACGCAGAAGTATAAAAACCCAAACGATAATGCGAAAACACAGAATTTGGATTTAGAATTTTTGCTTTATCAATCCATATCTATTCAGGAAGCTTATTTATTTATTCTTATCATTTGCTTCTTAGCACCGGAAACAAACCGGAACTAAGAAACAAAGATGCAACAAAAAATGAACGAGGAAAATGGTATTGTATATATATTTTGTTCTTTTGGGTGGGGGGAAATAGTTTAGTTTCTCCTCAGAGAGAGAATGTCAGGAAACAGAAATTGCACTATATGAAAAATGATATGGCGAATTTTACGATGTATGTTTTCGGTTGGAATAGGGATAGAATTTAGTATTTAACAAGGTAAAAAAAGTACTTGCGGAAGTATATTTAGAGACGAGGAGGAATAACGTTTCGTTTTAAAGGGTCACTTACTACACTTCGCAATCTGAATCTGTACAAGTTAGTTACTATTCTACTCATGTGGCAGCGGTAGCCTAGTGGTCAAGGTATGGGATCTTGGCTGGCTTGTCACGAGTTCGAGCCCAGTACTACTAAAGACTCGCCGTGTAGGGAAACGATGCACATTAAATCTGTCGAGAGCTCAAACGTCCCACCGTTGGTGTGGTAGTTAGCAGAGGGGGATGTCAGCTCAAGTGTCGTCCTCGTCACTTGACCATGGATCAAAATTACAAGGTCAGTCACCAAAAGCCCTCATGTAGCTGAACAGTGCGACGTTAATATTCACTCATTACTATTATACTCATAGACTGAAAAAAAATTTCTGTTCCTATTTATATATGCAGAAAAAATTATAGGGCTTGAATTATACAGAAGCAACTAGCTTTCCTTGGAAAAATGAGGCAGATTAATATACGTGAGTAAAAGATCATTTTAAATATTTAAAGAACAATTTTTAAAAAATTCTATTTTCTCGCAGTATTAGGAACGAGAAATTTGTTTGTAAAACCATTTTTTTTTCTCGGTGGCATAAAAGCCATCGAGCTGTAAAACCTCATTTGAACTCATTTGATTTTACTCTAGCATTGCACTAGAACAATTATTATAGATCATTCACATTTGAAGTGAAGATAAAAAATGACGAGAAGACACTCCAGCTGATACCTCCCTCCCTTTTAACTCCTATTCTCTGTTGCAACTTCAAAAAGGGGTAATTTCAGAAGTGTTTTTCCCCCTTAATAAACAAAATGCAGACCAAAAAGGTCTAGCGCTCTCCTCAGTGGTGTAACAGAGAGTACTACCCCCACCCTACAAAACGCAAAATCAGGTTTTAAGTCCCAAGCACAAGCTTACAAAGGGCGCAAAACCATAACCTTTGGACACACTAGAATCATGCCCCTCCTCTCCTCCTACGCGTGATGTAGGGGTGTACGTTACGCCACTGGCTCTCCTGCATATCGTGCACTGAATGCGCAGGTAAAGCTAATATTTGGAAACATACAATAATTTTGAAAAATGAGGTATAAAAATATTCTTGTGTTTAATTCATAGTCTACGAGTCGAATGATTAGTTACAAGGGTTTAAATTTAGTTATCTTACACATCTGGAAATTGGATAGGATTCAATTAGGACTAATTATTGGAGTCATCACGTGGCTAATGAAATGAATCATGGTAAAAAAAACATGATTCAACTCGAATACCGCCATGATTACTCGAACGATATACTAACAAAAAACCGTAGTTCTTTACATTCAAAACACTAACTCCTTTTTCAAATAGTGTTAAAGAGTGAGGGAGAGTTACATTAATGTCGCACTATAAAGCTGCACGAGGTTTATTGGTGATGGACCTCGGAATTTTGACGAGGACGACGCCTGAGCTGGCCACCTTCTCCTAACTTCCAAATTACACAAACGGGAGGACATTTGAACCTCGACGGATTTAACGTGTATCGGCTCTCTGAACACGGTGGGTCGTCAGCGGTAACAGGCTCAAACCCATGACATGCCAGTCGAGTCCGTTTCCTTGACCACTAGGCTACCGCGGCCACCCTCAAATGGTGTGTTGAGAATATATACAGGTTTGTAAAGGCTGTTCTAATCTTCTGGCATAATCAAAAGCTGCTTTTTTGCGACTAGCTGTAGCTTTATTGCGACATAATTTCTTTTTATTCGTTGGGCACATTAATTTTAATTGGTACTAGTTTAAGGCTACATAATAATTTAATTTAATGGATAATCGATAACTGAATACGAAATGCCAGGAAAAAAAAGCATTTCAAAATTGTACCATTCTAGAATAGTCAAAAAGTAAAGGGACTTTTGCAATTTCTCTTTCCTCAGTTTGGCAACAGCACTAGTATTCAGCGTTGGATGAGGGGTAGTCGTCAACACTTCTAAATAACGTGTCACTCGTCCTCCCTTGTAGTCGTTGGGATGCAGCAGACCATTCAACATGGAAGCTCCATTGTCGATCTACACCAAGAAGGAAAAGAGGACAGCCATTCGCTTTTGCTTTGAAGAAAGTATGACACCGGAAATTATTCCTCGCGTGCAAGTGCAGTCTGGTGACAGGTGTTTATCGAGAAGCAAGATCTACAAGTGGATAGAGTGCTTCAAACAGTGAAGAACATCTTCATGTGACGACGAAAGATCGGGAAGTCCATCGACATCCACAACTGACGGTTATCGTCGTTGAGGGTATAGTGACGGAAATGAATAGCTAATATCAGGCCCATATCAATGATACGGGGCCCCCAAGCAACAAGGACCCCAACATGTGCAAAACTACAGTCTCTCTAACAGGATCTCATATATAAAAAAGGTCCCCCAAAGGAATTTTGATGCAGGGCCCGTTCAGAACTAGTAGTGGCCAGTATCCAGCTCAGGTATTGCACCTTTCGCATACAAATAGCGATTAACAGCCTTCCTTTCCGCCTTGGTGCGGATCGACGATGGATTTGCCATGTTGAACGGTCTCCTACACACCAACGTCAATAAGGGACGACTGTAACGGCGTGGCAGATAGCGCACTAGGAGGCTTGACACATAGCACACGATAGACTAGAAAGAGGGCGCTGCTGTGAACTGTTTTGGCCATTGAGCGGTAAGGAGAGAAGAAGGGCTCTTGAACGTGAAAATGAAGGAGAATGCCTGTAGCTCTCTATGCGATTTATAATTGTAAATAGAGTTGGAAATATAGTGATGTGCTTTGAAGAAAGTAATAAAGCGGTAAATCCGGCAAATAAGAATCATTATTATTTCAACAAGACGATCTTACAAGACGAATGACACGTTGTACAGAAGTGTTACCGACTACCCCCTCATTCAGAGCTGGATACTGGTGCTGTTGCCAAACCTTGGAAAGAAAAATTTACCAAAGCCTCTGTAATGTTTAACTTTCCTTCGTATTTAAACTTTATGTTGAATCATTAATCTGGTGATGTATTTCAGAAACAAAAACTGTTCTCGTTTGAAGTAGTTACGAAAATATTTTATTTATAAAAAAGTGATTAATTAATTCAGCCAGAATCCTTTCACCAAATCACACACACACACAAAAGCTTTTATATCTCCAAGAAAAATATCCCATTCATTATACATAAACTATATTTCTAATTATTGCAGGCATAAAATGAAAGAAACGCATTTCCCAAACCAGGATCTCAATCATAATAATGAACATGCTCTTTTTTTATAAGGCAATAAAGGTTTCAAATCAAATTTATCATAACAGAACTAATAAAATTTCCCACTGGTTTGTTCTGGGAATAATACAAATAAGACCAAACGATAAAATTTGTTGTTTTCTCTAGTCTGAATAATGAGAAGAAATGCTATTGCAGGGGAAAAAAAGATGTAGAATCTTAAAAATTGTATTGCTTTATATTAATTATATTGCTTTATATTATTGTATATTTATTATTATTGCTTTATATTTAATCTAAAAATATTGCATTACTTTCATGGCTATTTTCTTTAATTAATAATAAACCATAAATGCTGCGCAGAAAGAACTAGACAGTACAAAAAGTATATTCGTAGGTAATAAAACATTTTACTAAAACTTATTCCTTATGCCTAAATAGGAGAGAGTCTATATTTCAATTCTTATTGTTAGTTTTGCTCCAGATCAGATGGCCTCTATTTGTGTAAATCAGTAATCAACAAATATTAAATTACCGATAAGAAAACTATTGCTAAGAACTACATTCTAATGCATAGAAAACAGCGCTTTTTAAACTGAGGGGCATGCCTCCCCCCCCCCCTATGGGAGCGTAATAATCCTGGAAAGGGGGTGCGAGCATTTTGAAAAGTCGAAAACAAAAGATTACTTAAAAAATAATTAATTTCTTGAAAGTATACAAGCAAAATACATTCTGACATAACAAAGAGTAAAATTAACATTTACACTGATTTAATACACTTATAAATGTATCAGTCCTACGAAATGTACTTTATAATTAATTTAACAATACTAAGTTAAGAACAAGTTTTATAATTAGCAGTAACCCCACGGACTTGTCATACATAAAATTATATGCAAAAATTAACACTTATCTTGATAATTTATACGGTTTATAATTAATACCTTTACTGCCGATTAAAAGTTATACGATTCGCTCTTCAATGCCACGGTTTTGCACGTATGCACGTGTATGAGATGTATTGGGGGGGAGGAGAAAAGGAATTAATACGAAAATTGTCTGAAATAAGTAAATCCTTTACAAACACTACCAAGGTAATTTTATTACATTCAGAATAATTTTGTATAGATAGCAGTGAAGAGAAAATACCGTATTTTGGAAAGACGTATATATACGTTCAGGGCAATTTACGCACTGTCTGGACGAGATGTTTATATATGCTGGTGGCAATTAAAAGTTTGAAGTCATATTGCGGCTGAAGAGTCTGATTATCGAATTCATTACATTGCTATTGTATGAAAGGGGGGCGCGATGAAAATTATGATTGAACATTGGGTCACAAGTATTGAAAGTCTGAAAAGCACTGATATAAAAAGTATTTTTTATAAAAAAATATTCAAAATTTAGAGTTAAACATTTTAACTTACACTTCGTAATCACAATTATTTTGGAACAAATTTTAAACTTTTTGAAGTAGAATTTGTTTTATATCTTAACGAGTGTTCGTGAATAAAAAAATACTCAACATTGTGAAAATAATTCAGTAGTAGTAATATGATATGAAGATTTGATTTTTCAAATTACGTTTCAGCAACATGAAAATTACTGGCGACAGACCTCGTAACTTTAATCCACGGTCAAGTGACGAGAATGACACCAGAACTGACACTCCCTCTTATTTCCACACCACCCCAATGGGAGAGCCTGGAAAGATTTATTGTGCATAATCCTCTCTACCTGGCGGGTTGTAGAGGCACTAGGTTTCGAACAACTTAGGTCACAAGGATGTGACCATGAATGCTCGGTTACACCAGTGGCCTTTATGTTACAAAGATAACAAAATGCATTGAAAAATATTTAAAATCTTTTGTTGTTTAGAACTACCGCATACCCCCCCCCCCCCAATTGGGGCTTAATTTTAGCAACTAAGCCTCTGCAGACACAGCAAGTACCCAAATGTGAGAGCCATTTCATGGTGGCACCATCTTGTGGCGGCATCGCAGCTAAATTTAGACGCTTGAACTAGTTTTTAATTCAAGTTCTCCTCTGATGCTAAATATTGCCGTGATTTAGTATTGACGAAAGTACCAGAGCCAAATTGATAATCAAGGGATTTTTTACATGCCAAACAAAATCCATCGACTCCAGCCGAGATCGAACCCGCAACCTTAGGCTTACGAAGCGGGTACGCTATCTCTGTTGTTGTTGCTGCTGCTTATCTCTTTGTCTAGCTTCGTGGCACTGGGTGGAATGGGCGAAGTACGTCGGGAGAATATTCTCCTGGAAGGATCACCTTAGATGTGAAGGCCATTCCACCTTACCCTGCTAAATACCTACAAGCAAATGAGCTCAGTCAGTCATCAATCTCTGGTGCTCAGGTCTTTTGACTAACAGAGGTTGCCTTTTTCCTCCCTCTATAAGTTATGTCATCTACTACGCTATCTCTAAGCCACTGGAGCCAAACTACGAAATATAACTTCGCGTAAAATAAAAATTATATTTCTTGTTTTCGTCACAAATAGAACATGATATAAACATTACGATTTTTGATATCCCTTCATTGAAATAAAACTTTATAGAATAATTGAAAAGCAAACTTGATTTCTACGCAAGAATATATTACATCTAATATCAATGTGTGGAATAAACATCCAGAAATATTGTATAATTTTTTATAAAAAAACTTTTGATTTAAAATAAACAAGAGTATGAATCTCAGGAAACAGAATTTATTCGAAAAAATGGCAACAAACCAAAGTCAGTATTTTGTCAAACAACTGAACATACGTAAATTTAATTTATTTTTCTTTCGAGTTTAGAACGATTCTAAATTCAATAAAATTCCTTCTTTTCAGCCTATTTTTTCTCAAAAAATGGCAGCAGTATATTCTAAGATTTCAGATAACATTCCACAAACATTTTTGTTCAGTAGATAATCATTTTTTCCTCAAAAATATAATATTTAAAAAAAAAGGAAAATTAAATAAAACCTTCAAAATACGTAAATCGGACTTGCGAATACCCTGAGGCTTAAAAAACAGAGAAAAAAAAGTAGAGGAAATGTCGGCAAACCAAATTCTCTTTATACGCTCTTTGTAAACCAAAAAGCATGGTTTGCCCTAGATATTCTCTTACAGAATTTTGCATCTTTGAGAAGTCAGATTTGTGCTGCAAAGATTTCTTTTTTAGATGGATCGATTTGGCATCGTGTTATGGGACATATGGGAGCGGAGTCGAGTGGTATCATGTGCTTCTCATATAAAAATTTAAATGACCATGCTTTTTTCGGAAGACGTGAAATTGAAGTCTCCAACTTCGTTTCCGTTTCGTTTTCTTTTTAGAAGAAAATGACTCCTTGGCATTGTAAAGTCGATGGAGAGACACAAAAGAAGCAAAAGTTTTTTTTTCTTTGTCCTTTTGGGAATATACATGCGCGGCAATGGAAAATATTCCTTATTTTACAGAAGGTGCAATGGCCATCTGGTTAAATCACCAAGTCGTTAGAGTTATTGCCATAAGGTGAATATGCCATTTTCCCCCGAATTGTTTATAATATATTTTTTTTCAGCTGCCAAAGCAAGGAAAGGAATTGTCAAGGAATATAGATGGAAATTTTTCTTTGCAAAACGTAACATGTGTGAAAGAGACTGTTCCATCCGATTCAACCGAAGAAAATTCACTTAGCAATAATTCTGAACCAGTTCATTGTGACGCCCCGTTTGAGAGCGCGCAATGATGTGTCACGGAAATCGAGCGATGAAGAGTCTACTCGTTCATCACAGAGTAAGTTATGCTGTTAAAATATTGGATCAAAACGATGGGTTACTTTCATAAAATTTCCAATTTTATCAATAATACTTATTGTACGGAGGGTTCTATGGACGGGGCGTTAAAGTAATTTATCTTGATCCCGTAAGTTTTTATGAATATCTATGAATTATAGTGACAATAGAAATTTCCGTATTGAGAGACATAAACACACACTGATTCTTATTTCCTTTTTTAACTTAACTCAGTGGTACGACAATCCATGAGGGCTAAGACCTACTGTCCCCAACTCAATATACGCTATTTTAGACCCTGAGGTTCATGAGCAGATGTTTTGGTCAGGTGGTCAGTCTGACGCGAAACCCCCAGTGTTAAGTTCCCAAGCAAGCTTGGTACTCATTTTATCGACCCACTCAAGGGATGAAAAGCTGAATCAACCTTGCACAGCCCGGGATTTGAACCTCGGACCTGTGGTGTGGAAGCGTGATGCACTAACCACTCAGCCAATGGGCCTTCATTTCCTTTTTTACTTACAAAATATTTTCTACCTTTCTTGACACTAAACAAGTTCTGGAATGGGTGCTGTAGGATTGATCGCACAGTCCTCTGACAAGAAAACCTCCTTGCCATTCTCATCCCAATAAAATAACGGTTCTTAAGACAGCATGGTATTGGACCATTACCCTAACGTCAGCACAGGGTTGTACCAGTCGATAGCTAGGTCACTTCTGGCCAACAGTTATCAGTGGCCTCAATATCCATGGTCGGTGACAAGCATTTGTCTCATAGCTGACCTGAAGAAACCTTTATTATAAATCAACTTTCCGACTTTGCCTCCTTTAGAATTGCATCTAAACAAATTACAGTTTAAAAAAACTAAAAAACACCCTTTTATAGTTAATCGAACTAAAATTTAACTTAATCTTTTAGTCGCCAAATCTATAATTAATCACCAAATCTGGAAATGGGATCTGGAATGAATCGCCAGGTGCTGGATGGGACCCGAAAATGGTAAATCGTTAGTCCTGATGATTCTGATCAGGATAATGGAACAAAATTATTAAATTATTGCATTGTCATCGGTCTTGGATAAGTGAGCAAAATTCCGAATTAATTCGACCTTATAAAATGGGTGAAAATTGAGTTCAGAGATTCCGTTACATACAAGTGAAACTCATAAAAGGGTGTTAAAAACATGAACATTACACATAAATAAATTCATTATGCGAACTTATACTCAGTTTTAGCCGGTGCATATGGAGACTCATGAGTTCATCTTAAATTTTTATTTTTTATTAATTTGTTTTACTCTAAATCTTAAATATTCTAAAATCTTAAAATTTGAGAGAATATGTTTTGTTTTTGTCGGAAATTACAATTTAAATTGTTAATGGTCACTCCTTTTTAGTATGACGAATATACTCGTCATAACACAAAAGCCTGTAAGTTCTCCATGACGAGTATACTCGTCCATCCAGTTAGCTGGATAAAAAGGAATATTTGAAAAGAACGTATGTCCCTTCCCGGAACTTGTTAAAAAGTACTAACATTAGCGAAAATTGAAGAAAATATTCTTTATGCATACTTTATGCATCAAATTGCATGCATTTTGCTACACGCACATATATAAAAGGAAAAAGTAGAAGTTTTAGCAAAAGTCTTTTTAAAATCTGTTCGATGAATGAAGAAACGCCAAAATATTTTTGCCTCCATCAAAAGGTTTTCAGTTTTCGGGAAGAAATATCAAAAGTAGAAATACATTTGATGCAGAGGCTGAAAATATCAAAAGACCTTATGAATAAACACATTAAATTTTTTGAATGTGCATGCATCTTGCAAATATTTGAGAAAACCACAACTTTATCGGCAGTAGCATCCTTGAATGTGAAAAAGAATTTTAAAGATAATTTGTGGTAATTTTACAATAACATAAATTTTAATTTAAATTTCTAGACAAATTTCGGATTCCTTATTCCACAAATGATTATAAATGAAAATGTTGTATCACTTGAAGAATCAGAATTTTTTTTCTGTAATGGGGCTGCGAATTGGCATTTCTACCTTTGCAGACATAGTACATTCCCCAGAAGCTAGTATCACTTTTTAGTGCGGCACCATTTAGGCGATACCCATTACCGCAAGTAATTTTGACTTCCAGTTTCTTCCACAGAGGGAGGCATCTGAGCTCTGCCGATGCGAAATTTGTACTTAGGAATTTAGTTTTGTCGAGATCATCTAAGCCAAACGGACATTCAACAGATCCTTTACGGGCCGTATAATCATACGACATGGCCGCTGTCTATTTTCTGCATCAGGAAAATCCACCGACTTGGGCCGGGGTCGAACCCGCAACCTTGGGTACAGAGGGCCAGCGACAATCCATCTACGCCACCCAGCCGGGAAGAATTAGAATATACATTAAAAAAAATTTTTTTTTGAGAATTTTATTACAATTTTAAAAAAATTAAATGCAATTTTTTGGTAAAAAATTAAGAAAAAAAATTACATTTTCAAAACCTTCTAATTTTATTAAAAGGTCTTCTATAATACTATTTTCCCTGTATACAGCTAAGGCTATTCTACCGAGCCTAAAGTAAGAGTTTTGAAAAATTCAAAGTATTTTCAGAATTACGATCAATTAAAGTACTCGTAATAACCGGTATTTTTTGTTAAAATTTTACAAAAAACATCAAATGTGAATGCAACTAATCCTAAGTTATATATTTGAAAACTCCTAGCTCAGACTCTGTACAAAAGTCTGAGCTATATATAGACAAAAAAATTTTTAGAATACTTCTTCATAAAAGAATTTTTAAAAAATATATCATTCTTTTTACTCTTTTTGCCACAAAAAATTGCATTTAAATAATTTTTCCAGCAATAATATTCTTAACAGAATTTTAAATGTATATTCTAATTCTAGTGACACTGAATATCAAATAAATTATTCATTTATAAGCTTTAACAAAAAATCACGGTTCCGAACTAGTGAAATACCTTACATGCCATTCAAGAAATAAACTGATTACAGAAAAAAAAATGTAAAAATATAAAAACATTGAACAGCTTCAAGTCAAAGGAGGTGATTTAAAACTACGATGTCGTTATTGGCTTTTGCTTTAGAACGTCATTTAAATTTTACATCAAATTATTTCAAAATATTTTACATAAACTAAATATTTAAATAAATAATATTTAATGTAATTACTATGCATATAATATGTCTTTTAATAAATTATAAAAAAAGCCCAAGTAATTTAATAAACCCTATTTAAAACGAGGATATTTAAAGGCTGAAAGCTGAACAAATAAAATTAGGATATCATTTAAATATTCTACTTAGGGAAGCACTTTTCAATTTTACAGCTAATCCTTTTCCAAAGAATTATTTGTCCTTTTTTTATTTTAATAGCCAAAATATGGGGTAACAAAATTTCAAAGAACAAAAGCGACAAAACAACAAATTAAAATACGACAGCCAATCCAGGTTCTTAACCGAAATCACAATCGAATCCTTGGGGTCCATAAAATGTCGATTCTGCTGTCATCACTCCCTGGAGGCATATCAGGAAACGAACAGGGTGCGCGTGAAAAGGTCATAGCGTAGTGCCTGTCCCCTGAAGGAATATATTTTAACGATAAACCAGCGAGCAGTTTAAAGGTTGGTTCAAGTTCTTTTTGTCCCAAATTACTCCTAACTTTTCCTTTTTGCACACATCGGAAAATTTCCGGTCTTTAAGACATACAGGTTTTAGAGAAACCTTTTTACACTCTATCTTTTAAAAACCTAAGAAAAGCCACCAAGTTTTCTTTGATATATACACCAGGGGGGGATGATGCTTACCGTGAAAGAATGTCTCCTGCGACTCTTTTTGGATCTTCTTTCATTAAGTCAACTGGACTGATTTTTTATTTAGAGGAAAAGGCGATTTGAAGAAAAATATGGATGAGTGCTGTTTTTTTCACTTTCTTGGATCTTTTTTACCTACTAATCCCCAGAAGAGGTATAAAAACAACGGGAAAGTCGTTTACTTAAGCCCAACAAAACCTTTTCTAAATGCGTAAGCAAAATCTGTAAGACCATACCATTTCCATCGCTGGTGCCGTCTATCCATTTTCGTTACGTTAGAAGTGGATTGTGCTTTCCTCTTCGGCCATTGGACCACTTCGTTAGGTGAAATGGAAGAACGAGAAGCGGGACACAAAAACAAACAATCGGTGGATAGTTAGGCAAGGTGGCCGTAAGCACAATCTGATTTTGTTTCAGTTTGGGAACACAAAAGAAAAGTAGCTATTTTTTTTCAATTCCTACTATAAGTTCACAATCCCCCCATATATATATATATATATATATATATATATCATTTCACATTTTCAATTGTTAATAAAATACATTTTATTCATCCATTCAAGTTCAAATACATTTTTTTTTAAATTTGTAGTGGATGACACTTAATGTTAATACAGTTTTAAATATTAATTCATTAATTAAATTAAAAAAATGAATAAATTGTAACAAGGAAAAACAATAGTCCAACACCATATATAAAAAGGAAAATGGCTCGTTGTGTCACTGTAGCGTAATGGATAGCACGTTGGGCTTCTTATCCAAAGGTCGTGTGTTCGAATCTCACCTGGGATGGCCTAATTTCTGATAATAATATTTATCAGTTAATGTTATTTAGTCCAACACCATATATAGAAAGGAAAATGGCTTTCTATTTTGCCCCTTAATAGTGTGATTCTGCCATATGTATGTACAAATTTTTATTAATATTAATTATTTAATAAAAAATAGCTAAAATGAAATTTTCTTTGTTGACCTTGTGACGATTCCCGCCATACAGATGGGAAACGACTTCTTTTGAGGATATGATCACAAAGTGCAAAGAAATCTTCACCCTTAAAATATTGCACGGTCTTTTCTTAGACATCAACCCGGCAACCTTTGGCACCAGGAGGAACCCCTACTCCGCCCACGAACCGGATGTAACTTAAGGATAAAGACGCCGACTCTATCATCCACAGGGGCTAGAAAGGGCAAAGAGAGGACGAGAGATGACCTGAAAACTTCGCTGAGAACCGACACAAACTCTTCCCTCACAAACTACATCATTTTAACTCTAAAAATCTCATTAATAAGTTTAATAACTTCAATGTATATTCTGTAAGTTTTATAACTGTGACGTTAATAAACTAATTATTTAAATCAATCAATATCACGCCACTTTTTTTTTATCTCAAACATCACAACCTTAATAGGAATTGACTTAATTTTTTTTTTCATATTACTTGTTTCTGGGATTTTTAAAAACAAAAGTTTATATTAGCTAGTCAAATAATCCATATATTATAAGATTTTTTTATATTAAATGACTATAAAAATATTGATTATTAATTAGGAATGTAATTACCGTAGGCGTATAACACGCACTTTTAACACAAAGAACGAGATCAAAATTTAAGTGTCAGGGTTATTAATCCGGGTATAAAAATTAGAACTTTAAAAATAAAGAAAAGATGAGTATAGAAAAAAAATGGACTTCTACATATATCAAAATACTGTTTATTTAAAAGAAATGGAATTCTTCATTAACATAGAGGGCTGTAGTTTTAAAACTATACCATTTTTTTCAAGTTTGGAATTTTACCTCGAATACCTCTTCAAAACATAAGCGCATTGTACACGTAAATTTCAGGTTTCTTCGTAAAAAAGGGGGCGCGAAAGCACAGGTGCGAGTTATACGACGGATTTTACAGTAGTAAAATTGCTTGAATCTTTCACGACTAAGGAAAACATTTTCCTCCATCTTAAAATTGCGTATTATTGTACTTTATACAAAATTTTAAAATAAAACACGCGTACGTAATTCAGAAAGTTTAGAGGGGATAAAAAAAAACTGTCAAATCAATTGGCGCCGATGATAAAACATTCGCAGGCTGTATTGTCATACCTATTATTTACATCAGTTTATTTTGTCGTATAATAATATATTACTTTGTTCTTGCATGTTTTATGTTATTCGGTAAGTACAGCTTTGTGCAATAATAAAGTATATTCGAACAATTAAAACAAAATGTCTGATAAAATTACACATTTTTCCAAATTGAAAGGACGTATTGATCCAAAAAACATTATATTGTTATGTGTTTTTCTTATGATTTTTTATTTTATTTTACGTTTAAACAAAATAAACAGTTACATATTAATATTTACTCTTAGCAGCCTTATGGTCCCGTAAAGGTTAAATATTGTACAGATTTAAACAATAAATTTTTAATGAAAATATGGAATAGAATGCGGTCAATAATTTTACGTTTTTCGGAAATATATATGGTCGTATATATTTCATATATCTATTTATATATATATATATATATATATATGGTCAAAAATTCAGTTATCATACAGCATACGTTACGAAAATAAATATAAAGGTGATTTTTTTCTTCTCTCTATATAAATTCGATTTCTGCATGAATAAGACGCTCTTATCCCAGAGATTTCTGCTGACTTCATAGTAAGGGAATGTTTTTCTTACAGGAAGGTCAATATCCAATTTCAAAAGTATGAAAAGAATTCACAATACCAGAAAAACTTATTTTAAGACCTTTGGCTGGAAATAAGTAAAATCGTGAATATTATATATATATATATATATATATATAATTAACTAGTTTCTCCTATTCACCCTTTAACTTTTATTTTCTATAGCATCTTCGAATCTTAAATTAAAAAGCCTAATTATTTCTCAGAAAAGATTTTCTAAGCATCACAATTCCAATCCCATCTCATTAAAATTTATGGTCTTCACATGTACGATCCCACGTTTTACTTTCGAATTGAAAACATAAACTAAAACATATTTTCGAAATCCAATCGGGTCACTTGGTGTTCGTTTTCTCTCAGCGAAAGATGTGTCGACTGCTCACTGAGTATACTGTTTTTTACAAAAAGTTCTCGATGCTGACTTTAAACATTATACATATATATAACTCAGTGGCACTGCAGCCGATGAGGGCCAGGACCTACTGTGCCCATCCCAGTATACGTGACCATTGGGCGCTGAGGTGCATGAGCAGATGTCCCGATTAGGTGGTCACTGAAGCGCGGACACTTTGAACATTTGCCTTCTTAAATAGTTGCAAATGCTGCTGTTGATGTGTCCAATACCAGCTTCCACCGGCTGTGACATCATGCTTTGCTTTTAGTACTTTTCTCGTAAACCAGCGATAATCAACCTGCGGACCACCGAGCCTTTTTAAGTGACTCCGTCATGGTCCATTACTCTCAGAAATTCACTTATTTAAGAACATTGTATTAAAAATTTCGTAGGAAATTCTTTGTTAAAAAATCAAATACATTCATTTTGCAGTCGGTGTCGTACGGGAACGAATTGATATTTTTATATTTGGAACGGTTCATGTTAGTGATAACAGACAGAGACAAGACTGACAGCAGTAGAGTAGTGATAGTGTTAAGGTTGGAGCTAATTTTTAACAATCTTTCATATCTTGCAACCCAAAAATATTCGGAGAAAATGTATCTTTTCAAGACGATTGGAAGGCTGACTATGTTGTAATGAAAAACAAACAATGATTAGTAATTGTTTGATGTGTCGTGAAAGTTCTGTATTTAAAAAATACGAATAAACAGAAATCATTCAATGACACTTTTCTTCGAAGATCTCTTGCAAGAGGTGATTAACAGACTTTCTTGAATAATCTTTGCAACAGCAACAAAGTGTTTTGTCAGTGGTCATATCACAGCGGTGACAAAGACATCCTATGAAGCTTATTATATTATTGGTCATCACATGAAACCGTTTACTGAGAGATGCAGAAATTGTGAAGGAGTGTTT
>BMAV01011045.1:212158-223285 GCA_019973955.1 Trichonephila inaurata madagascariensis
ATAAAATAACAGCAAATTTTAACAACATGTTAACTCTGTAAGTGCCACCGGCGTATATATACGTCTTACTCAACCGGAGCGTTAACTGCCCCGGATGTGTATAGCCGTCTTTCCGAAGCATGAACCTATCTTTATGCTGCTATCAGTAAAATTTATCCGAAAGGCTTTGGAAAGTAATAAAATAACTTGGACTGCGTTAGCGAAGGATTTACTTATTTTAGAGAAGGAGTTTATTATGCCTTTTCTTTTCCCCCAATACATCGCAAGCGCGTACCTAAGTGAAAAATGGTGGCATTGGAGGCGAATTGCGCAAATTTTAATCGGCAGTTAAGAGGGCTTTACCACGTAATTTTGAGTCACAATCAAATAAAGGGGCCAAACCTGAGCTGACACCCACTTTCTAAAACTTCCACACTCAGCACATAAGAGAATGGATTTTGAGCCTCAAGAGATTTAATGACATCATCCTCTCGACACAGAGGGTCCTTCGGAGCACTTGGACTTGACCACCCGACTCGACAGAAGCAAAGCTAGTCACTCAATTGCATGTAATAGAACATTCTTGGAACATCTTTTTAACATCAAAATGTATGTATTTAATAGACATTGGTTAAATGTTTTTGAGCAAAGGTAAATTGGCTTATTTCCCGACACGACATCAGCCTTTTCCTCAACCTTTAAATCTTTCTTGTAAGTAAAGTACCGTTACTTTAAATAGTTTCTTGAGCGATCAAACTCAATGAATTAAAGGATTACAAAGGATTATCCTTTAAATAAAATTTTGTCCAAAAATTATTCAGGGGTAACATACACCATAAAACTACATCTTACTTTTAATCCGCTGTATAATTAAATAGTTGCAAACTTCAGAGTTACAGGTTTTAAGAGATTCTTATTTTTCCTTGTTTTAACACATAAGCGCTTTCACAAGCAAAACTTCCAAAGTTCTTTAAGAGACAAAATCCATAAATTAAATCATCCCAGAAAATCCAGGAGCTTAATCGAAATCACCCTCGGATCCTCACGGACCATCAAATTTCGATTCCAACGTCATCGCACCCTAGAGGCATAACAACCAAGGACAAACAAGATGCTCAACGAAAGTACCTCCCGAAATCTTAAGCCATTTTAACACCACCATCCCTCTAAAAGGGGTATTTTCCACGAGGATACTCAAGGTAAGGGCTTAGGATATTGTTAAACGTCCCTCCTAAATTAGTTTTCAACTTTTCTTTTTAAATCCACCTCGGGTTTCACGTTCGTTCCTACAGCAGAGATTATCCAGAGGAGGGTGAAACTTTCGATCTATTTTTTAAACCCAAAGAAGAGAAAAGTGGCGATTATTTTTCTGGAGTATCCTCAACTTCACGCCAAAACTCTAGGAGAAAGGACACTCCCCATAATAGTTGGTTCACACAGACCATTTTTCTACTTTCCTTAATCAAGCTACCTAAATCGATAATTTACTCGAAGAAAAAGGAAAAACCGTTTGAATGAAATAGAGGGAAATATAGATGGGGTCTATCGTTTTTTTTTTTTTTTAGTTTTTTTTTTGCAGTCTAATCCTTCGTGCAAAGACATAAAAACTGTAGAAATGTCGTTTTCTATTAAGCAATATTACCTTTCTGAAAATAAATAAGATTTGCCCCAATGAGCTGCATATTTACAACTAAACCTTTGTAGATACGTCCCCCAAATGGTAGAGCCCTTTCATGTAGGCACCATCTAGTAGCGACTCTCCGGATTAAATTTCGATGCTTGAATACAATTTAAATCAAGCTCTCGTCGGATGCTAAATATTAACGTGATTTAATTTTGTCTAGAGTACCAGAGTTGAATGGATACTCAAGGGATCTTTTACATACCACATAAACATGACATGCGTGCGTACGATGTCCGCATCCAGAAAATCTATCGACTCCAGTCGGAATCGAACCCGCAATATTGGGCTTACGAAGCAGGCACGCTACTTCTCCGCCACCGAGCCGACCCAACGATAAAATTTGGTCAAAATCTGTCAATAGCGACTTCTATCCATTTTTATGATGCCACCTGTAGGATCTAACTGCATTGGCTACTTTGCCGAAGACGAAGAAAAGGGAAAAGTAATTATCCTAGCTGTGAGTAGTTTCACGGTATCAACTAAGAATATCGCTTTTAGCCCACAGTCTCAGTATTTGCTTATACTTTCGACAAATAACTAAGTTCAAATTAATAACAGATGCAGTGAAGTAACTATCGGAATCCAACTGTTAACCAAAGGTACTAAGGTTTTTGATTTTAATTTGCGTCGCATTGTGAAGCAACATGAGGGTTACTGCCGACGGACCTCGTCATTTTGAACTACAGTCAAGTGATGGGAACGACATTGTGTTGGCACCCTCATCTCCTGAATTCCACAACACACCAAAACGGAACTCCGAAATATGAAAGTATTTCACAAACTAGAATAACCTATTTTTCAATCCCTCTTTAGAAGCAGATTTAAGAAATCCAACTCCCCTAAATCATGATTTTTTTTTTAAAAATTGAGAAATTTTTTTAATGATTTTATTTTATAGGCCATCTTATTAGCTTTATAAAAATACCAAGTTTTTCATTTTCCATTCACTAGAACAAAAACTACAAGTGTTTTAGTAAAAGCAGAGATGCCATATCTTTACATATGTCAAACTTTAAAATACGTTTTACTCGAAATGGGTTTTTTTTTCGAAAAGTTCAAACGGAGTAAACTCGAAACTTAAAACTCAAAAAGTTTTAAAAATAATTTGCTAAAATTTTTTGTGTATGTTCTGCATAACAGTAAAAGTATTTTAACCTTCAAATTTACCAATCACTGTTTTATTATAAAATTTACAGTACCTTATGTGAATATGATCACTGCGTTTTTTTAAAGCAATTTCATATAATACCTCAGATAAAGTGCTCTAGTTTTTGTAAAAATTAAGATATCTCTTATCCTGAAGGCCATTTCAAAAAGGAATAGGAAAATAATACATCCAAATTAAAAATTTAAGAATTTCTTCATTTAATATTTGCACAGAGCGGGCCCCGTTTATGTCATTTTTTGTCAATTTTTACCTATTTTTTCCCACATTTTAGTAGTAATAATTTATTTTTCTCTTCTTAATTTTAGCCTTTTTTTTCTTAAAATGTACTAAATAAATCTATAAACCATAAAAAAATCTCCATTTCTCTAAAGAAAAATTGTCACAAATAGTTGGATACGTAGTAGGATTCAAAAGTTCCCGGACTAAGAGAGTCTATAACTATTACCAGCTTAGTTGTTGAAACACATTCTCCTTCGAAACATCACACTTTAGCCATCACTTGTAAAATTCATCGAAACATTTCTGGAATCCAATTTTAGCCGAGTCCTTTAATTCAGCCGGTGATGCACTTTTGACTTCATCTGCAGATTGAAATAAACGACCCTGCAAGTGATGTGCCAGCTCAAGAAATATTCTGAAGTTTCAAGGAGCGAAATCAGGGAAATAAGAAGGGTGTGGCAAAACAGTTGTTTTTACTTTCACCCCGTCGTTGTTTTAAGCACATTCTTACGTAACGTCGCAAAAAACCTTTCCATTATTTCATCTGTGTGGGAAGTCTGAACGCCCAGAGAGAGAGAGAGAGCGTTCGTCGTCTTCGACACTTTCCCTGCAGTCTCTGAAACGTATATGCCCCTCAAAATCTTGCGTTAACGATAATGTATCACTTCTTTAAACATGTTTCAATGTTTTGTAAGACTCCGTAGCACTCTTTTCCAAGCCAACATCAAATGTGATATTATTCTCTGCTCAACAAACGCAACTTCTTTCAATGGCCGGTTACTAAATGCATCCACCTACAAAATACGACGCCATGTCAAGCCACGTGATTTGGGGCAAACTTTTAAAGAAAAGGCGAAGAAGGCAGTGACACAGAAATGTTATCGTAGTAGCTCTACTGCAAAAATTTGCCGCGTTACAGGCTCAATCCGGGATTTTTGAAGTAAAACTTCTTTACGCACGCTTTACTTGGGGAGTAAACTGGTGAATGCGTGACGAGAGCGTTACGAAAAATGTGATCGGGACAGGCGAACGGAAGTTGAGAGGGAGATATAAGTTAGTGAAGATATAAATTTCAATCAGTAGTTCGTTTGCGAGTTTGCTAGCGTTACATGAACGGTATTTCTTGATTATTTCGTAATTTCCTTTTGTTCTTGAAAAATTTTATAAATTAATATTTTGTTCAATACATTTAATATTCTACGTTTAAAGTGAATAAAATTGTAAATTCATTTTAAAGTTCATATCTTGTGAATTAGTAACTTCAAACATGGACATTTTATTACGATATATTCGGGAAATAGATATTTGTCAATCATCAATTGGTCATATATAAGCTGCTCACTGTGCTTTGGACGATGAAACAAACATCATAATGGTCGTTGTTTACATTTCGTCCAATAACACAGTTAATAATGTTATAAAGTTTTTATATAAAAGACTTATAATTTACGGTCGAGTAGGCTCTGAAGAATTAGAAGAAAATTATCACACGTTGCCACTTATTTTAGCAGGAGATATCAATGTTAATTTCGCGTCCGAAGGACAACTCTGGTAAACTTTCAACAAGATAAATTATAACTACAAATGAATACAGTAAATAATAACCGAAATGAGCCTACCACAAGACATGGAACAACAATCGATGCAGTTTTATCAAGATATCTTTCTAATTTTCATTCGAAAACATATGTACCTTATTTCTCATACCATAAGCCTATTGTCTCGGTCTTACAATCAACCACATTAATTACTGATGTATCCGATAATGAAAATATAATGAAAAAGAATAAAAAAATCTATTCAAAGATATTAATTTATGGATGAAAACCCATAATAAATTTAAATATTGTAGAAAATCAATATATGTATATGAATATGGATGTATATACATTAACATATATATATATACATTAACATATATATATATATAGATGGAGCTAAAGAAGTTTTACTTCAGTCGTGTGGTCTAAAGCCCTCTTTGAATCCTACCTCGAAGAAGGAATTACCGTAAAATCCGGCGTATAACGCGCACTTTTAACAAAAAATAAGATCGAAATTTAAGGGTGCGCGTTATACGCCGGGTATAAAAATGAGAGCTTTAAAAATAAAAAATAAGATAAGCAGAGAAAAAAACTTAGACTTCTACATAGATTAGAATGCTGTTTATTTAAAATAAATAACATTTCTAATGAACTTAGTGTTGTAGTTCTAGAAATGTATTATTTTTCATATTCTGGAGATAATATCTCGAATAAATGACTTCAAAACATAACAAAATTACACACGTACATGTCCGGTTCCTTCCTAAAAAAGGGGGTGCGCGTTATACGGCGAATATACTTAAAAATCAAAAAATGCAGCTTGAAAGTATGGGTGCGCGTTATACACCGGTGCGCGTTATACGCCGGATTTTACGGTACTTATTTCAAGATAAATGATAATTAACGAAATTAGATTTGACACAATTGGCTAAAACATTAACTCACTGGGAATTGATACAACGTCGCTACAGGTAAGATCACATTTTTATTTCGGCACACCTTTTGCGTAACGCTATGCATGAGCAACGTGTCTTCTGTGAAACATGCTTTTCATGTTTAACAAATAATATTGTTGCAAATTTTAGTAGGAAAAAAGCAGCCGATAACTCCAATTATTTGAATAACAGATTTATTAAAGGACAAAGACGAACAAATGACTGCACGATGACAAATCGACTTATATACGCAAAGAAATATTACAGTAGATTATGTATAATAATATAAAACGCACTCGCTATAAGCAAGCTTTATAACATTCCAGAAACTCTCCCCTAGAACAATTCCTCTAGCAGGAATTTAGACAGACAAAGTCTCTTTCTTATCGCAGTCAATGCACATGACTGAACTCTTTTCTGAACCAACTCGATCTTTGTTTCAAAAGTGCTTCATATAGTTCCATAGAAATTTCTAGAAGAGTCGATCCTACAGACTTCTCGATGATTCCTTAGTGATATCGTATTGTTCACTAAATTTAACCCCAAGGGTGGTAAAGTTACCAATATGGTCACTCTAGCCACATCTTTCATGGCTTCCATGTTCTTATTTTTCAAGTTCACGCTAAGAAATGAACTTTGCCGGTAAAACTCAATTTTCTCACAATGAGGGAATCGCTGCAGGGAAAATAACCTTTGTGGCGTGTTTCAATGTATAGAAAAGAATCCGTCTAACGACGCGTAACACAACGATAGATAGAAAATATATCATCACGAAATAAGTTTCAAGCAAGCAAATTTTAACGGGGAACAAGGCATAACAAGATTCATGTATCAAAGAGCAAACACTCAGAATATCACAATTTTTCAATTAGTAGTTAAAATTAGAACCATGAATTCATATCGAAGGTATTATGTTCTCGTAAGTGAGAGCTGACTGGCAATGAAAAACGAAAAATGCAAAATATTCAATAGAAAAGTCTAACGATTCAAATAAAACGGTACCTTAACAGTTACGATCGCTGAAACTTCTACATTGTCATACAAAAGCAGCGTAACTGGCTTCAAACGTAAAACAAAGATCTTAATGTCCCAGCCAGACGCAAAATAGTCGATTTAAAACGGAAGCTTACATTACTGGAAATAAAAGCATTTGGAGAACTATATCTAGCATTTCCTTTTATTGCCCCATAGAACGACGTTTTTACCTCCCAAATATGACATCCAGACTTTAAGATATGTCTTGGAAGGAACTAAAATGTTGAAAAACCCAAAGGATTTTGTAGGCTTAGTCCTAAGCTTGACTTTCGGTTCGGAATCAGGGTATTTTACGGTTGATCTGCTATTTACTTTTAGTTCTTTGCTCAGTTTTATGTAAATTTCTACTGTTTTCAGGATGAGCTGAAATTGAGTGACTCGGTTGAGTAAATGACATAATACTGAAGCCTGGAGACAGAGTTTGAAATAAATGAGAGGAATTACAAGTAAATAGTAGATATATATTTACAAATAGTATATTCCAAATGTGGGGGCTAACAATAATTTAAAGACTTGGGGGGATTGACGTTTTTAAATTAAAGATTGACTTTAATTAAGAACTCTCAGGACTCTTGAAATGTAAATTTTTCAATTTTCTGAAAAAAATATAAGTTAAAGCCTCAATATTTTTGAGCATTTTGGTGCCATAATTGCGTTGGTAGTGTGAAAACTTCCAAAGTTATTGAGAAGTAAGTGATGAAATTTAAACGAAAACCCCGTCTCTTTCTTACCTTTAACTTCACTTTTCGCAAAACAAAAAATTTTAGCTCTTGTGCGCGTAGATTTTTCAGAAACTATTTATAATATCAATTTGTAATTTTAAAAAATGTGTTCAAAATAAGGCTCTTTATATATATATATATATATATATATATATATAAAGTATATATCAAATTTCAAAAAAAAAATGTTAAAGATTTTTTTTTTTTGTTTGAATTTTAATTATTTTTTTTTGTTTGAATTTTAATTATTTTTTTTCTTAAAATTTTAAAATTTTCGTTATAATTGCATTTAAAAACTATTTTTTTCCCTCTAAATTTCTTAAAAGCTAGTATACCTTCAAAACTGGATATTTTTATACCAACTAAAATTAATTTTGTACTTCAGAATCTTGCGCGGTGATTGCGCTTTTCATATTTTTGAAAACACCTGATCTGAAAACACACATCACTGATTTTCATATCTTTAAAAAATTGTCCAATTTTTATTTCTTTATAACTTTTTAAATTTTTTTTTCAAATTCTCTGAAAATTTGTGAAATAATGTAAATATATATGATTATCATGTGGTAAAAATTTCAATTTTTTTTTATTGCTAAGTTACATTGGTTTGAAGAAGGATGTTTTTTTTCGAGTGCATGAATATATGTGCTAAAGTTCCTGAGAGTTCTTAATATAAGGGCATTTTTTATAGGGAAATACCTCATCAGAAATTTTCATCTTTTTTTTCTGATAATTAAAGTATAACAATTACTAAATCAGTTAACGTTCAGAAGCAAAATAATCAATTCAAGCATAATAATGCAAAATAAAATAATACAAGCTGGAAGTATTACGACTTGAGAACTATAATTTATAATTTATTTAGAACCACAAACATATAACTTGTAGTACCTATTGTTATGTAGTAAATTAAGTACAGAGAACAAGTGGATGCAAAAATATTTAAAATGAAGAAACCTAACGGTGGTCCAACCCGCATTACACAAATTATACAACGGTTCATTTTCATTGCTCATAATGTAAAACTGTAGTTTACTTGTATCATGTAGTTCTATTTTTGTTTTTCAATATATTGTAAGCATGAAAAAAATAAAGTTGGCATCATTTTTGGTAACCAAACTTGGCGACCATGTCGGTGATCATTTTAAGTTTATCACAGCATCACGAAAAACTTTTTTTTATAAATATTGAGAGATATGATAAAAAGTAATTACGGGTGTATGTAAAGAATTAAATAAAACTAAAAACCTTTTTCTTTTTTCATTATAAATTTTTCTTAGGACAACAAATGTTCAGTAGCACACACAAGAGAAGAGGTCCAGAAGGTACGGATCCCCCATCGTTTTTATAATTTTTTTTCCGATTGAATATAATCCTAGGAATATAGCAATATATACATACCATCTCGTAATTTAATTAATTATTTGTTATTAATAATCCAATTTATTAATTTACATTAATTATTTATTCAATAATTAATCCCGACATTCGTGAAAATCAGAATACGTTGGGCGGCGTATTGGGGTATAATACGAGAATATCGACCTTGGAGTCCCCCCCTCACCTTGACAAACTCCTGTGTGCGTCACTGATTATATATATATATATATATATATAAATGATTTATAAAATTGTAGGAAATAAACAAATTTTAATATCCGTTGAAAGAGAAAATGTAAAAACGGCAATTTTTCTCAATAACAAATACAATAGATTTATTAACTAGGTTACAGTCAAAATAACGAGCACTACGATCAATATAAAATAATAATTACTCTGTAATATTACCTGAAGACCAACTAAAGTGTTTTCTCAGTCACATGTACACCTAAGATATATGCTTGCGCAAATCTTGAAATGTCCATAAAATAATTAGCAAAGATAGGGAAAATGGATCCATACCTGTAAAAATATAAAAAAAAATTTATAACAAAGGTAATGTGAATGAAATGAAATGTCATATTATAGATATTTGATAATCTTTTGAAATTGCTAAAAGTGTACCGCAACAACAACCACAACAAAAAAGGTTGAGAATCACTGGTTTATAGCAATAAAGATATTTTAGTAAATATTGTAAATGGAATAAAAAACAGAAATCTTTGAAAAAAAGAAGCTTACAGTAAACTTTTTTATAATAACTTAATTTTGAAAAAACTATCAATTGCATACTTTAAATAGCAATTAAAAAATAATAGGAAGTCTTGCAAAATATTTAAAGTTTTGTGCTTCATGGTTTTTGCACGTATAAAATTCCCTTTAACTTTCAATGTACAGTGGAACGCCATTTATCCGAACCAATTGGGACCGGACATCGTTCGAATACGCGATTGTTTGGATAACTGAAAACCAATGCAATTAATGCAGTATATTAAACCAGATACTACACGAATATTGAAAATCATCACATGCGGGAAACGTGCTCGAAGAAAAAGCAAAAGTAGGTGCAAAATGTCGCAATTTTATCTTTTTTGTGCAAAAGCACTTATTTTTCGCTGTACCATTGTACACCTTCGTTTTTTCGCTGCAATGTCTCTGTGATTCTCTTAAACAGTAATAGTTGAGTAGGACAGCACTCTGATAGTTGTTCGTACCACTCCATATCTGTCTCTAATGCAGGAAATGCGTCAGCATTTGATGGAGTTACTTTCGTTGTTGTTGTTGTTGTCTTCGTCTTCATCCGTTTCATCGTCGACGGAATCGAATTCTTGCACGGAAATCACAATCTCGTCATTTTTAGCATTTGAAATCCACAGTCTTCTGCATCGCATGCCCTCCATGGTTTCTACATCTTCTTCATTATATTCTTGAAATCATGGAATCGATTGGACAAAGTCGGTAATCTCCTCCTTGAGGTCATCATTGAAATGTTTTTCGCCTTCTAAATCTGGCCACAGCTTAATCCAAATCACACAACTGAAATTCCCCAAGTATCCCTGACCTTCGGGTTTCCCGTCACTTTTGGCCTCACGTGAAACAATTGCTGAGCATTGCGATGTTCGAAAAAGTATTCATATACATTACATGTAGTTGACAAAAAAAAAAAAACTTGTCCGGGTATTTGACGTACCGAATGATAAACGTTCGGATAAGCGACGCTCTACTGTATATGCATATGAAGTAATGGATTTTTTTAGCTTTAATTTTTAATTCAATGAAATAATATTTCATTAATCGTGTTAAATGTTCGATTCTTTCAGGAATATATACAGGGTGATTCGCTACTAGACCGACAACTTTGAAACGAATGTAGCGAGTACAGAGAATCGCATAGGAATGCAGGTCGCAAATGCCGTAGTTGCGAGCCATGGTGCAAAGAAGCAGAGAAAAAGAACAAAAATAGAAGTACATGAATGGGACAGAAAACATTTTATTGAAAAGTTGTACTACAACAAGTGTACGAAAGTACATGGACTTCTTCTGGCTTCGCATAAAGAGTTTGGTGTACTAGACGCCCATTACTTCAGTTGAAGAAATCTCTCAAATATCTGTAGCTGCCTAGAGGATACAAGACAGGCCTGGAATAGTTCAGAACATAAGAAATTCCATACAGGCGTGCTGTCAGGCCTGCCAGACGACTTCTAGCCGTAATTTCGAACACCTGTTGTAGTACAACTGTGACGGATCTATACGCGTTTCTTTAACTGATTCTCTTGGGAGATCTTTGGGCTAACCATTCGCGTTATTCACAACCAACCCTCCGGAAGAGAATCGTGATATTTAAATTAACTTACTATATATATATAGACGAGATTTTCTAGCTTGTGTAGAGAGTAGGAGTGCAGATATACTCGAGTCAGGTGAGATTGTTACTGAAGGTATAATATTAGAATTATCGTGATTT
>BMAV01011045.1:225186-264344 GCA_019973955.1 Trichonephila inaurata madagascariensis
CCGTCGTAACCTCCTGCATTCAACAGTTACATATCCGCATTAGAGTTGTTTGGGTTCGTCCAACACGACTACCGATTTCCCTGAAAGATAATCCACAATCTCGGTAGGCCACTATCCTTCCTCTGTCGAACTCGGATACTTGATTAAAAGCTGATCGCTGTTTTCTGCGAGACATAACTGATCGTTTTTGAAACAACCACAAGAAAAACACAATTGCCGAACTTAAATTCGTCGAAATTTCCAAGCCTTAAATAGCGCTTTGAGGTGGCGCCACAGGCGCGCGTGATGTGTGTCTGCGCTGAAATTCTAATCATTTGCATATCTCACCTCTGCTAATGCATGTTGTAAATTTCATGTTATTTGCATGTTTCCTTCAGGGTGTTGCATTTACGGTGGCCAGCAGTGTAATTCAAAAATATGTTATAATTTTTTTTTCCAATTAAATAACTACTTTAATTAATGAAGTAAAACTAAAAATTGATTGTGGTTAATTCCATGATTTTCACATTCACACGTTATTGTTGTTGTTGCTAGTGATCGAGTCCCACGAAATTCATCATGGTTAAGGGCTAAGTGACGCCTGTCGTTAGCCGTAGCTTTGAGCACCATACAGGTGACAGAACGATTTAGCTCGGTTTCGTCTTAATTTTCTCCCACCTCTCTTCCCCTTCCACCAACCTCACGAGAGGCGGCTCGACGGTTGTTTAAAGTAACCCCATGCCGCGAAGGTACTATACATTTACAAACACTTATGTCTTCTCCGGGATTCGAACCCAGGACTAACGGCACAGCAGTCAACGTCACTAACCACTACACCGAATGGGCGACACACACATTCACACGTAAAAGCCTATAGTACATGACATCGAAGCTAAAAAACCATACGTATAAAAATACACCAAATTTCGGGAGCACTATTAATTTAAAAGTTTAAGGAGATGAAGTAAAGTATAATGTTTCGATCTATAACCTGATGGCATGCAAGCTCAATTGTTACTTTTTTGAATTAAGAAAAATTCACCGTTACGAAAATGCCCCCTCCCCTCTTTCTACCATACCAAAACCTACAGGCATCTTACTAGAATCTCGAATAACATCTTTAGTACACTTTTCTGCAATGCCAGCAAACACAATTCTGTTTCTAAAAATACATTAACAGATAGATACCAAAAAAGGTTCCACACAAAGCACTCGTTCGAATACGCGTAGTCCCTCGAGGCCTAGCAAGCAGAAACAAAAAGCACACCAAATACTCTTAACAGGCTGTCTGGAAACCAAAGCACGGTTTTATCCCGGAATTTCTTCCGGAGAAAAATTCGCAATTCCAAAGCCGGACTTTTATACATTACAACGCGAATTTCTTTCTTTTTAATGCTTCGATCTGACAACGGGGTATTGGAAGAGTATCGAGTTATTTCAATGGCACGTGTAAAAATTTGAATAGATATTTCTCCTTCATTCATTTTGCTTTCGGAAAACGGGAAACCCAAGTCTCCAGTTTCGTTTTCCTGTTTTTTTTTAGAAGGAAATGGTTCCATTACATTTGGATCTTGAAGAACGGAAAGGTAATGAAAAGATGCAAACGCATGTTTTTCATTCTTATTCAAGTAAAAATTTATGTGCAGAGTTTGGCAACAGTAGAATAGTGTGTATCTGATTAAATTACTAAGAGTAGTCATTGCCATGAGGCAAATGTGTTCAAAACTTCTTTGCGTGACTGTATCCTTAGCCCCAGTTGAAATTTAAAAATGAGCTTAAAAGGCGTCAAGTTCATGGCGAAAATTATTTTGAAATAAAACTTTTTTTCTGCAAATGCTGTTTTTACTAAAAAGAATGTCGTCACCATTGGATTTTTCAAGAGAAAATACATCTTTCTGAGCTCCCAAAGAGGATTTTTGAATGAAATATCTGCATCCCTCAAGCAATTGTTAGAAAAACATGGATTTCGACATTAGCTTCCTTTGTAGAAAGCACCACTCGCATATTTTATGTAATAAACTATTCTATTTTATGCCCAAAGCAAATCTGAAGAAAACACCCGTAAAAATGACAGAGTATATATTTTAAATAACTGAACATAAATAAGAGCAATAGAAGAAAGATATTTTCTAAGCACTCTTTCACTTTTCTTCAGTGGCGTAAAAACACGTATATTTTGTACGAAAACTGACATCAAAAGAAATCATTAGTGATAAACATCTTGAATCTATTTCTGTTACGTATGGGAATTATTTTCAAAATGTTGACGCATGATATAATAAATGTAATGGATTTGTTAGATTTGTGAAAAGCACTTCTTTAGAATCGTTAGTGATGTCATCACTCCTCAAATTCGAACAGACAGGATTTAAGAATTCATTCAAATATCAGCGAAAGAGCTAAAAAATGTGTTCCTTTTTAAATCTATGCATAAAGAACCAAAGTAAAAATATCGACAAAAATGTTAATGAAAAAAAGGAAAGGAAAAAGAAAAAATATCACTTTTTCTAGAATACCGTTGCCAAAAGTGGTTATCGTATATTTTTGCCATTCCCATAGAATGAACAAGATTAAAAACGTCATAAAGGTTGAAAAACCAATTTAGCGCATGAACTTTATTGTTTTCCATACTCGCGCGCGCGTATTAAGACCCATACCCGATTATGTGTCAATAACAGCGAAAACTGGCAAAAAATATATTTTGGGAAAAAAAAGACAACTGTTTTAAAATAAATAAAAATTCTTCCAATAAATGTATAACAATTAAAGGAATTAATACTTTGAGTAGAAATTACGATTGATACGTCGCCTTGAAACTTATGACTATCACTCGATAAGTGCAATCACTTGTTCTTCATTCAATTCAGAACTGAAATTAGACTTGTACTTGTTCTGCTTGTAAAATTTAGAATTTGATAAAATTCTTATTATTAAGATTCTTATATTGGTAGAATCTTAATAATTAAGATTCTTTCAAACTTTTTTCTCAAAATTAGAAAAATAAATTGTTATACTATACATGTAAGTTCATTTTCTTTACTTATGTGAATTATTATTGCTGATAAATTCGCAATTTTAAGAAAAAATTTCTGCAAGAAACAAAAGTTAGCAATAGCAAAAAGCTGGAATTGACTGGCAATTATCATGTGACTATGACGTCACATGGATTTATAAACTGATTAGTTAGAAACACATAATTGTTTTTATTATGTGACTATGACATCTTATGAATTTAGGTCATTGAGAAACTTGAAACAAAATAAAATATTTTTGCAATTTTCAACGGTAACTCAGATATTTGAATTTAAGATTCTATAAATAAAAGTCAAATCAGATTCCCAAATGTCTGGTAAAATCAAAATCTATTCACGCCATAAAATTCAAATTATTTCTCCCATTAGACCATCCACAGAAATTCATTTATAAACCCATCGCCAACCTGTAATGAAGTTGGTCTTTTTTTCCCGGGCCACGCGTAATCCAAAGAGCTATTCTCTGGATGACCAATGCATTTCCCTCGTTATCTTGGGCATTCAACTGTTCCCATGAGGCTTCAAAACCAATACTTCCGAAAATCTCACTTGATTTGAAGAAAATCAGCCAATGTAGAAGTCACCAAGATTACCTATTCTCGTCGACGAGTTCCTCTTTCGTTGACTTAGTAACACAAATTTATGATTTTGATGCCATGATTTCTTATTAAGATTAATCAGTTTATTAGAGACAAACAAATGCTTCAAAATGTGTCATTTTTTTATTTCTATTTTTTTCCCTTTTACTCTTCAATGGAATGTAAAGCCCTTTAGAACTAATCCTAGCAGTGCTACACCCTTTCGTATATAATCAAGTTTTAAAATATAAAGATGTAAAAAAGTCACCCCATCTTTACTATAGAACATCATCAACTTCACATACGGCTTCAAGATATTTGATGGTCTCTTTGATACCATTTTTGGGTCCTTCACTATGTTGAATCGATACTGTACTTGAAAGAAGAGGTAAAACCCCTTCTTTCCCCTACGGAAAAATATGGGTGGGGTCTTTTAATTCTTCTCTATAGCCTCTTAATTCTCGACGGAGACAATAAGAACAATGGCGGTGTCCTTTTCTTAAGCCGAACAATGCCCCTTCTTCCTTTAAACAAGATTTAAAACCAAGAAAAATTAATTTATTTTTCCTTTACCTTAGAAATAGAATCCTTGTTCCATGGTCCATTTCGCCATTGAAATGAAGAAGAAAGAAGAAAATTAAAACAGTGGAATGATCTTTGGACATCTAATACCACAGTAAGCAGAATGTTTCTGCATGTCTGTGTTGTAGACATAAACCGAATAACGGATAAATGATATATAACAAATGGACAACCATTAAATAAGACTTCTGAGGTTGGCTTTAAGGAAAGATAATTCGTTTCAAAGTAGACCGTAAGAAATAAAAACGATTGACTGATTTATATTTTTATCGTTAAGCTATTTTGGATTAATAAATACAATAAGATATAAATATGTTTCTTCATATTCAATAAGAAAATATTTTAAAAACACAAATGAAGAATTACAAAATCAGTTCAGATATCACTTTTCTTTACATATAATAAGTGAAATATAACAATGAAAGTAAAGTATTTGTATATACACTAAGTGGTCACACACACACACATATCATTATAACTAGGGATTGCAATACCGGGATACCGAATACCGGCATTTTATTCCTTTTGTATAATATTGTAATACCGGTATTCACAAGTTTAAATACCGTTCTTTCGGTATTTACTAGAAAATTTTTAAGTTGTCTCCACTATATGTTCAGGGATCGCCAACGTAGCAAGATGGTATACCTTTTTATTTTTATATCTCCCGTTCGGGTGAAATTAATTAGAATGTGAATATAAAGTTGCATCGTACAATTAAGTGATAAAATATGTGAATCATCCTAGAAGGCGGGCTAAAATTATACTATTACAGCTCAGATTGTTATTGCACACGCACAAGATTCGTAGTCTGATGTGATATTCTTATGTGTAAAAACAAGGTTGTAGTTGTGAAGAAAGTGCGGGATATTTCAATATTTTTTTTTAAGTTAGTGAGTTCGTTATTCATATTTTATTTGAATATCATGTAGTACAATTGATGCACTATGTTTTTTAAGATCACATTTCACAAATTTGTAATAGTACCACAGACTGAATAGTGATACTTACACTTTTTTGTTATTTAAATAAGTAAGATGCTCCTTTACTTTTCTGTTGTTCTTTATTTACTGCTATAATTTATACGTTACAAATTATTTTTAGTGATATTTACACTCTCTAATAAAACTGGCAAGTAAAACAAAGATACACCTGCGTTTTCTTTATTTTTCTAAAATTTCTACTCCCAGTATTAAAACCGGTATCCTGGTATTAAGATCTAAAAAATACCGAATACCGCTATTAAACTTTTGGTCCGGTATTGCAATCCCTAATTTTAACCGACCCTCGAATACAATATTGCACCACATTTTGCCTTTAATACTGCATATATATATTCTTCTCAAGATGGACTATGAGATGCCGGTAGGTGATATGAGGAATATGAAACCATATTCGATTAATTGCACTTTCCAATGCTTTCAAATTGGATGGTATTGAATCCAGCTGTCTGATGCCTAGTTTGATCTCCTTCCACAATTTCTTAATTTGACTGAAACCTGGCAATTGTGCAGTTCAAGATAAAGTCTCTGTCATACTCTTTGAACCATCAGAGGATAATGCAATCTATATGACAGACAGCATTGTCCTGCTGAAAACATCCATCCCCCGCAGGGCACATTATTAACACTACAGAATATACTTAATTTGCGATAACATTTAAATGCACTTGGGTATTCAGACGTTCTTCCACACGAATCAAAGGATCCCTTATATGCCTAGAATACATCCCTCAAACCATAATATTACCTCCACCAGGTTGAAGAGTTCTTTCAATGAAGGTGGGGCTCCTGCTTTCTCGTTCTGTTTTCTCCATATCCGCACCTTGTCAACTGTATGGTGTAGTTGAAAACGCAATTCATCGCTACACATGACCCTTTTCCTACAGCCCAATCTTTGTGCACCTTTGTGAACTGGAGACATCTGCACTTGTTCGAATAAAGGCTTTGAAACAGGTCGTCGGATTTCATAAACTATACAGTGTAATGTGCAGCGAACAGTTCGTTCAAAGACGTTTGCAGTTGCTTCTTGATTAAGTTTCCCTGCAATTTGAGAACTATTTCTCCTCTGTTTGACAAGATTAATGGAAGGTATAATAAATCAGTGTTATCCATTTTAACAAATAGAGCATTAAAATCAGAACTGTGTGAATAAAAGTAAAACAAATGCATTTCTTTAAATAGAATATTAAACTTAACATAGACTTTATCGGAGGAATCTTATTTCAACCTACACCTTTATTTATCGCCAACTTGGTGAATTATTAGCCTGATATTAGACAGAATTCCAAAAACGTGTTGTTAGCGCCATTCGACACAATTTGTTTTTCCTTCTTTGCCAAAGGTGTAGACTAAAATAGAATTTTACCGACTTTAGCTAAGGTTATACATTTCATGTGTACTGTTAGAACAAGATTAAACAAAAATTGTAGATACAGTACACAAGACTAAGCGATGAAAAACAACTCCACTAAGCGATGAACACAAATCCGTTCATTCTTTCAAAACTTCTCTGCGCAATGGCAACGCATCGAACACTTTGTCATTGTCAAAAGTTTGAAACATGACAGAAAGTAACAAAATACAAATGAATAAGAATTATAAATAAAAACTCTAAGTTCAGACATATAGAAAAAGATAAGTAAAAACAAAATCAATAAAAAGAAAAATAGAATTTTGCATGATTTTAACATTTTCCAATGAAGATATAAAAAAAAATAAGAAATCTTAAGAAATGGAGAAAAATAATTTTAATTTATCATATCAGTTCGTTTCAGAGCATATACATTTGTGTGTTTGTATCTGATTTTTTTTATTATACGATAACCATTCCTTAAAACTTTAAATTATCCACTTGTGAAGAATTACACTGACGACAAAATCCAATACGAAAACCATTTACAATCGCTAAATCATTTCGCCAATCCTGAAAAAAGTAAACGGCAATCATTACATTTTGAATAAATATTCCTTTGATTGCTAAAACCCTCTTTACAAAAGCATCTAATTCGTAAAGGACATTTGAATAGATACATTATGCAAATATAACACGAAATCCAAATAATAAGTAACGACACTTTCATAATAAAAGTAATGGCACTTTGCTATTATTTTTACTACCATTTCGAATATAATTATTGAGTAAGGAAATTCTGAAAGGGAAAAAAAATCAATGGAGAGACTTTAGCACAGCACACAATAGGCATAAAAATGTCTCTATACAAAAGAAAAAAAAATCGAATGACCGCGTCGATTTATATTTTAAATACAACAATTTGTTATTTAATAAATTTTTTTTTTTAATCGTTAAGCACAAGTTGAAATGAATTAAATTTTTATTTCTTTTTGCTGTAAAGTACGTTTATTTCTGAGACATTCACTGACTGTGTTTTGAAAGGGAAATAGTTGGACAATATAGAATTCCATGAATACGGAGAACGAGAACTTACAATATCAGAAAAATTTATTTTTGTTATTATATTTTAGTAGTATATACATATAAGTATATACATATAAGTAATATCTGAATACATATAAGTGAATAGGTAAATTACAGGTGAAGGTTGAAGGGTCACAAAACATTGTCTAAACCTGCAATTTTGGTTCCTAAGATCAAAAGTTTGCTATTGTACTACTGTGGCTAATACTTCTGTTTAGACTAATTATACTTAGGTTTATAACTATATATATATATTATTTTGCTGAATATTCAATAATCAAAACTGAAAAAAATTGAAATTGCAAGATAACCAGACATGGGATTTTAGGGGAAGGATGATTGAGAAATTAAAAATATAATAGAGTTTAAAATATAAAAATATGGGTTCAACAGTATTATAAACATTGCTGACTTAGGACAGCTCTTATAAATAAATAATTTATATAAAAGTGGGGTTGAACATGTTTTGTGGTCAGCCAATTTTCCCCCTTTTCGTTAATAAAACTGAGTAAAACCCTATTGAAAATAATGGATAGAATATCTAAATCCATTACAAGGAAAAGATAACTTACCTAAAAATTGCATTCAAAAGTGCTATATAAATATCTTATGTATATATACACTAATATCGTTACTGGATAGTGTGTGGGGGACGTGAGTAGCCTTCTTAAAAATACTATTTTATTTAGTTATTTAAATTTCTGAGGTTCGATATTTGATACTAGAAGCTTAGTTTTACTATTTTAGCATTATTCTTCTAGTATTACGATTATTATTTTTAGTATTTATGTAATCTTATTCGTTCACACTACTTTCACTTCCTTTTTTCTTAGTAGTAGAGGCAAATAGAGGGGAAGGTTGAATAGCTTTAAAACTATGCTTAACTCTATACTCTTCGTTCCTAAGGTTAAGAGTTTGCTATTATACTGCTAAAGCTATGTATTGTTTATATGTTGTATTATGTATGTTGTATTATTTTACTTCGTGTTTATGGCTATTTAGTATATGATTATTGATTGTATTCTACATATACATCAAATATTCTTAATACATAAATAAATACAATGTCTTATTTTCACAATACAGGGAAATAGTTTCAACTGGTTCATTATTCTCTTTGCGCTAAGTCAGATTACCGTTACACTATAGATGCATATATTTGATACATATGTATTTGTCACAGCCTATTTTAGATTCCGACTCTTTATTCTTTACTGAGTTTTTTTGGGAAACCTTTATATTTATTCATTTGATTATATATGGCCTTTCATCCATGCGAAGAATTACTACTTTAATTAGTGTATAATAAAAATATCTTAAAATAATAGCCATCATGGTACGCAAAATGTTTTACTTAAAATGGGAAGCTTACATTAATGGGAATTAAAATAATTGAAAAATTAATCTAGCTATTTAATTTCGACTGATTATTACTGAAGTCTTTTTTTTCAGAATATGATATTAAGTAAAATCAGTTGAGAGGAACTAAAATATTTTTTTTTAAAGTCGAATATTAGTAGGCTTAGCTCAAAGTTATAAAGAAATAACAACAAAACTCTTGAAACTTCGTTATTTGTTTTTAAAATATTTACAACGTTTTGTTGACTGAGACTTAAGGAACTTAAGGATTAGAGACTTGGATTTTTTTTTATCCACGTAGTAATAAAATATAAAATTTAAAATAATTAACAACAAACACTACAAAATTCACTTCCCAGCGTAACTGGAAAAATAAGATTTTGTAAGCCGTAGAAGATGTCACCAGGGTTACCAGATTGGTAACAAATTTGGAGGAAGTACAATGTCACCAAGGAGTCATCGAGATGGCTCTAGATTCAACCTTTCTAGAAATTACCATGAGAGTACGTCAAAAACGCTTGTAACAAAAGACATTTAAGTTCAGAAGAGAGTTCATTTGAGATCAGAATTTTGACAATTAATTAATATCTTATAATTCAAACAATTGGAATTCCCAGCTGCTTTTTTCCTACTTAAATTTGCAAGAAAATATAATAATATAAACCATATTAAATGTAGGTTAAGATTCGATTCTTTTTAAGGTATGTGACTACCTTCGGAGCACTTTTTTTTAAATATATAAATTTTCAACTAAATAAACACTTTTTTTATTTGAAATGGAACATAAAACTAGAATTTCAAGTACAATTTCCACAAAATTAAAAACAATTTTGGATATACTGGGAATTTTAAATGAAATTTTAGTGAAGAATTGCAGTTAAAATAAACCTTGTATTGAAAATTCTAACTAATATATTCAAATAATATTTATACAATACATAAATTACATCATTATCTGTGTGCTTAGAGCTACAAGATTTGTAATACCTTTGAAAGTTTTTGAAATATGTCCTTTTTTATGCAAGAACTCAATTTTTTATAAAAAGCTAATGTTATTTTCTCACAAAAATTGCTTTTAAATACATAAATATATACACAGAGATTAGATTATAATCTATACTGGATATAGAACTAAATAAAACATTTTATGAAAATTTCAATTCAATACCTTAAAAAGAAATCCTGTAGTGAGCTTTACCGTGAAGCGAAAAATTGAAAAACATAGTTTCTCAGAAAATGCATTTATAGATTTTCATAGAGTATAAAAAATTTTCTAGTAATTGTGTACATTTTTTAAACTCACCATATTTATAGGACAAGATCTCCTTAGCTTCCCGTTTAACTAATTCGGATTTTTTTTTTAACCTTTTTCAGGTTTTTGGAGAGTTTTATAGACTATAACAATTGTCGTTTTTAGTGAAATTTTGATGAAAAATGGCAGTTACACAAAATTCTAATTAATGTATTCAAATAATATTTATACAGTACGCGAATAACATCTTTGTATGTGTTAGGAATTAAAAGACTTGTAATACTTTTGAAAGTTTTTTTAAATATGCCAAATTTTATGCAAATACACGATTTTTTTTTTCATATAAAGCAATAAAGTACATAAATATATACACAGAGAATAGATTTTGATTCATAACATAGACATAACTAAAAAAAACATGTTCTGAAAATTTCATTTCAATATCTTAAAAATATTTTGTTCAGGGATCTACTTCTGGTTTTCTAAACTCCATTTCGAGTTGACTAATTATGCTATAATTTTGCTTCTAAATATCGTACGAAAAAAAGAGTGTTTTTGGATTCTTAAAGGTATGGGCTATAAAAGAAAACCATAAGAGAAATTTTGAAATTTTTCACCAAAACGGTTAATTTTGGGTAGTCACATACCTTAAACAAAATTGTATCATTTTCTCAAAAATCGAACAGTCTTATAAAGAAACATTAAGTCAAAACTGGTTCTCTAAGGAATCATTAGACGTCACCATAATTCTAAGAAACTCCCATAACTCCAGAATTCTAGTGTCGGGCAGACAGAAAAAATATTTCTATTTATGAGTCGCTTAGTATTAAATGGTAGGACTTCCCTTTGATATAGTATGCTTCTGAACTAGAATTCACGGCAAGTTCTTAATATATCTTAACTATCCACAGCTCAGCAGGAAAAAAATAACCAATAGTCTGGCAGAAACCAACCGAGAATTCGTAAACACAAAAAGAGAACTTAGAGCATTCGCTTCGTCGGTTTATATATGTTGTGATAGTTTGCTTGGTTATTTATTCTTTGTCTCTTCTAAACCAGAAACAAAGATGGAAGAATAGTATTTTTTTAAAAAATGGCGGAGGTCTGCCAAGCCATATTTTGTTCTTACTTTTATGGAAACTATTCTAGTTCTTCATGCCGTGCAGAATGCTAGGGAACAGGAATTCTACATGAAAATGGCATAACAAATATTCAGGAAGCATGTTTGCGATTCGGAGGGAGATAGAGTTTCTAGTTGGTGAGGCAGAAACTAAGTAATTCCGCGAGCGTGTTTAGAAAGATTGGAGAAGAAAAATTTTCATTAAAGAATCACAATACGAGTACTTTATTGCAGTTTTGTATACAGTCTGTCAAAGTAAATTAAGGTTAGAAATTGCAGCAGAGGAAATATTACTTGTTTGTAAATAAAGTTTTGAGATATTAGTAAATCCATAGCAATTCTAAACATTTCCTTTTATTTAGAAGTACAGGACAATAAAACCCATTTGTAATACTTAAAAGTATCAGTTCCTCTTCAGGAGTGAGTGAGTGAGAATATTAACGTCGCACTATTCAGTTACTCGAAGGCTACTGCCGACGGACCACGTCATTTTGAACCATGGTTAAGTGACGAGGAGGACATCTGTGAGCTGGTTCCTCCCTCTCCTAACTTCCACACCAAGGCAACGGAAGGACGTATGAGACTCTACATACTTAACGCACATCGGCCTCCTCTGTACGATGGTTCTTCAGAGGTACAAGGCTCGAACTCATGACACGTTGGCCAAAAGTCCGTTACCTTGCCCAATAGGCCACCGCAGCCACTCGTCTTCTTCAGGAAAGAAGAGGATAGTAAAAAGATTTCCGGAAGTAGTGTTTGGGCAGATTCAAAGAATTATGCATTCATCTACCATTTAAAGTGCAATTTAAATTACTTACGGTACTAATAAATTAAAAGGAAACAAAAAGCAGAAAAGTAAATTTCATTTTAAGATTCAATAGTGAATCAGAACTAGTATTGATAATACCAAATTATTGTTTGATTCAAGTCTTAAAAGACATCCGAACACTTTGAAAATGACCAAACTCGGTCAAGACAGAAATTTTTTTATCGAATAGAGCTATCTTTCGGCTTTAAAAAACATACTTTTTGTTTCTACGATAACTAGAGGCCAAGTTATAATCAATTTTATAAAGTTAAAATTACCGGAAGTGGGTCTGTGATCTACCAGAAGTGGGCATTTAAATTGCTCAAAATCTATCATGGCGACTCTGATAACTCAAAATGTTACAAATATATTTCTATAAAACCTTTTGAACGTGATATTTATGTTATTTTCTAGAGAATGTACTAAAATATTTCTTATTGTAGAAATACTTTTTGAGTTATGTCTTGTTATTTAAATAATGGTCTCACGAATAAAGTCACATTTCTCATGATGTTTACTCAATCAGCTCTAAAATTTTCAAATTTTAATAAAACATTAAAATTTTAGTACATTTTCTAGATAAATGCATCTAATTTGTTTTAGCAATACTTACAAGTTTATTACATTTTTCACTAATTGCTTTGTAGTTTTTCAAAAATATTGCTCAACTTTCACTTGTAATTGGGATTTTTGTAAAATTTTTAGGTAATTTATTTTAAATATTGTTAAATATTAGTATTTATTGGTATTCAGCACTAAAAATGCATTTATAATGTTTAAATATGCTATTTTGTTAAAAAGTACTCTGAACGTGTTCGGCTACCTTAAGGCTGCTTTCGCCAAATGTACGACAGCGTGAACTTGACTCGGAGCACATTTTCAGACAGAAAAAATGCCTCAATTTTTATAAAAATTTGGGACATTGTAACTCATGCATTTGTTTAGAATATAGTGTTCTTAAAATTTCAAAATATTTTAGAAATAATTAGTTTTTCCTTTTAACATGTGAAGGGATAGCTCATTTGGTTTTACGGTATAGGAAAAAGAATGCAAAACACATTTTATAAAGGAAAAAATGTGTCAAAACTCGGATAAAAATGAGTAGTATGCTAAAATAAGTGATTTTCTACAGAATAGGGTAGCCAGAATATAACATTAATGTTTGAGAACGTTTATATCTGAAAAAATATTCCGAATTTGGCCCCTATTCTTTAACATTAGCCGAAGATAGCCTTAACAACTTAAATGATTAATTGTGGCGTTGTTGTTATTTCTAATGCCACCTGATCTCGACTGCGTCAGATCTAGGTCCACGAAATTCATCATAGCAAGGGGCTAGATGTACACTTGTCGTTGGCCGTAGTCTTGAGCACCATCAAGTGATAGTACGATTTAGCTCGGTTCCAGCCCCAATTTAGAGGGAGAGCATATTGGGGGAGGGTCAGGGGCCTCCCACCTCTTTTTCCCTTCTACCAACCTCACGAGAAGACTTGCTACTCTACGGCTATTTAGAGAACCCCCATGCCGCAAAGACACTGTACATTTGCAAGCAACCATGCCTTCTACGCGATTCGAACCCAGGTTCTATGGCACAGCAGTCAACGCCACTAACCACTATACCGGATGGGCGACATGATTGATTGTAATTATCGCCACATTCTGAAGCGATAGACTTTATAATTTTGAATCAAGTTCAAATGATGACTTAAAAATTAAAATTCCACTCTCTTCCAACTTCCATAATTATCTCAATGTGAAAACTTTGAGCCTCAACAGATTTAACGAGTGCCACCCCGATTTACACGACAGGTGTTTCTTGGCACAAGTACTGAAATTCCACACAAGCGACGTACATACTGGAGGCCATAATTTGAGGACTGTGCCCACTCAGCTACTGCAGCCATCTTGAATTTTTTTTAAAGCCTCAAATGGTAAGAATGTCACCGGAGTTGTTCCTTTTTTCCTAAATTCAAAACACTCTCTGGGCAAGAACTTATAGAATATGCTGGTTAATTTTTGTAACAATCTTTTTTTTTTCTATAGAATAATATTTGATGCAATTGAACATTTCATTCTGGCCCTCTTCTTTTTGAGCTCAAAATTTTAGTTATAACAACGAAGACTTTAGAAGTACTTGCTTTATTAAATCCCACTAATAGACACGTAGGGGTATCAACGATTCCATTATTGCTAAGAAATAACACAGATATCTGAATAAAAATTTATCTGCATATTAATTGATCAAATGTGCAATCCAATATAAATCACAGCTATTAATGCCGATTTGTTTAGTTTCAGGAAACTGTAGATAGAAATAACTTTCGCAATGGAAAAGACAGGCACTCGCAGTTGATTAAGTTTCTTCATTTGAAAGGTTACAGTGGCAGGCAAATCCACAATGAATATTTGAATTAAGGACAGCTCATCATATGCTGCAGTTATTAGGTGGAAAAGGTATTTTTAGATTGACTCTATACCCCTCACAGACAATCCAAGAAGTGGAAGATCATCGCTAACGACGATACTGCCACAATGAAACAAGTAGAAGACTTTATTTTATTATACGGAAGAGTAATCATCCAAATTATCCTGAATGATACAGATCTTAGTCGGAAATATTCACACATGTCAAAGGTGTCAGCATGAGTGCCATAATTGCTGTATCTTTTTCAGAGGTAAACACGGTGCTACCTGTCAAGGAAGATGATGAATCTTGCAGTAAGACGAAGATTTTTTTTTTATCGCCTGCTGACTATGGAGGAATCTTGAAGACAACAATATGATCCAGAGAATAAAGAGAGGGCGATAGATTGCAAGCACAGCGTTTCACTTTTCTCCAAAGCAGGTAAAGTTGTAAAAGTCTACAAAAAAGGTCATGCTGTCTGTTTTCTTTTTATAGATTTTTCGTGGAATCATTTTAAGATATTACTTGGAGAAATATCAGTCTATCACTAGTGCTTATCATTACTTCCCACTACTGAACAATTTGCGAGATTATATGGTCAAGAAATGGCTTGGTATGATTATAAATGATGTTCATCTTCACAGATCGGGAAGTGATGATTGAGGAATCAAGGCAATGTAACTTTGAAATTTTGCCACATCCGACTTATTCTCCCGATTTTGTCTTGAGTTATATTTCTTATTCATAGAGTTTAAGAAATCATTTCAGGATTGGAGATTTGAAAGTACAAATGATGTCATTTAAGATGGGGAACAATGCTCAATCAGACAACAATCTGCTGAGTTCTACAATGATGGTCAAGAAACATCATGAGAAATAATTGGATGGTGACTAGTTAGAGAAGGCTTAAGAATAGCAAATGAATATTAAGTTCATATTTCGATTATTTTCTAGGAATAATTGAAGTTTTATAATACTCCCTCGTATATTCTACCTCGGAAAAAATAAATGTAATTTATCACTTGTAAACACATTAAAATCGTAGTGTAATAGCTATAGATGTTTGTGCTTTTACTTTAGATCTCATTGGAAAAAAAGTGGGAGGTGAATATATTGTTTTCTTGAATTTTGGAAAATAAAATATAAAATTCCATCACCACAACAGAGAAAATAGGTGGAGAGTCTTAGCTGAAATAACCTCACCGCGAACTCTTTTTTCTCTTAACTGAATGTTTACCGAAACATTCTTGTATTCTTCGTTTTGTCTTTAGTTTCATTTCAGAGAAAATTACCAATATGGTCTTAATAAGTAAAAGTAGAATAATAACAGAAACAGAGATCAGAAATAAATACGCAAAAACAATGAACAGCGAAAAACAATATTGAATTTCTCAAAGACTTATTTTAAAAGATTAAAATATGATATGCAAAAAAAAAAAAATTGCATTCAATAAACTTATATTAGAACAGCGTAAAATGTTTAAGCAATGTTACTCTCTTTTTCTTCTCATGAAATTAGAAGTATTGAATTCGATGATGTAAATGATGGTAGAGTGATTTTTAACACAAAATCATGGAAAAAAGAACCTTCTGAAAGTGGCTTTAAGGCGTGTTGGAAAGCTAAAATCTTATTTTTTTGACAATTTGAGATTTTTACATTTTCAAATGGTATAGATTTTATCCTTTCTAAAAATACCTTACTTTAACCTCTAGGATAATTAGAAGACCTTAAAACATATTTTTAAATAATCGTTGAAACTGGACCACGCCCATTTGAGTGGCGCAAAAAATGTAAACAAAGTACTTCGTTTTTGTTTGAAAGTTGAACGTCTGATATAAACCAAAACATGCATCATTTATTGTAAATTGAGCCTTAAATTTTTTTATTTCCTAGCCGATTAAAAGTCTCACTGTATACATTAAAATCAATTTATCTCAAAATGTAAATTTTGATGTTCGATGTACCTTTTCTGAGAAACTACTGTTCACAGATATGTAAATTTCTTATGATATATTTATAAGGATGACTAATATATCCTGAAATGAGCATTTTGTAAAAAACTCAAAAATTTATTTTTTACAATTTTTTTATGCGAAAAATGAGTTAAATTTCACTGTTTGATAAAATATCTTATAAATTACAAAAAAATTCAAAATTAGCTACAAGCTCATTTCAGTATAATGAGAAAGGTGTACTTTAATTGTATGAAAAATTTCAAACATGTGCACATAATAGATTTTGAGAAAAAGTACATCGAAAACAGCCATTGTCGGTATAGAGGTTTCCTACTTGCCATTAAATATCGAGATATTTAAATTAAAACCAACATCACATCTTGATTTAAACAGAAATGTACATTAAATTTGCTTTTTAAGTTAGAAGTACATATTTGAATAAAATTCGTTGTCTGCAATTATTCTTTCTAAAAATAAACCGATTTAGACCTGTGTAAAAGAAATGCGAGATTGCTATTCAAACTTTTCTATCGTTACGCGTATAACCATGTGGGATAAACATATGGGCTGTATGTAGTATAACCCTGTACAGGGGAAAACATACGGGCAATCTAAAGGGGCTCCAGTGTTATGAAAACTTCTTGAATAAATGAGGAAATGGGCTGAATTCATAAGGGTCACATGATAAAGACAAACACGAGTTCTCCATTGAATTCAAAACAGACATTAAACTAATTGTACTTGTTTTTCTACTTGTAAAACTAAATTGAAATTTAAAATTTCAAAATTGAGTAAAGTTGTTCAAATGTTGTTCAAACAAATTGCTCAAAAGGATTTTTAAATTTAAAAAAAAATCTTATTTTATGCATGTATTTTTAAATAAAATTCATTTTGTTAATATTATTGTTTACAAATATGTACTTTGTAAGAGAAAGTTCCTACAGAGCAAAAGTTGGCAACAACGAAGCGCATGAACTGATTAGCTGAAAGCACATGATTGTTTTTATCGTGTGACTATGATATCACATAAGGTTTTGAACTGATTTACCAGAAACTTGTGTTTGTCATTATCATGTGACTATGACGTCACATGAATTTAGTCCATTGAGCGTTTAGTAAAAAAAAATGTATTTAAAGGAATCGTTATGAGATAAAGATATGAATTTTCTTTCTCCAAACGGGCATTTTTACCCTAAACTAGTTCTCTTCTCGATTCGGAAAAGGGAAATGTACTACATTTTACATTAAAAGAAATATTTGTATCACTCAAGACTTCCGAAAAGATTTTGAATTTTACCTCAGGCTACATCATAAAAAGTACTAGGGACATGTTTTATGCATTGAAGCATATACTTTTACGAAACTCGTAGAAATGAAAACATCGAAATTTGCTAAGCATATGTTCCAAATATTGCGGTACAAATATAAACTAGGTCAGAAATATAGTTACACATTCCTTAAATCTTTCTCTCACAATTTTCTTTATAAATATATATTTACTCTTACATACAATACAAGAACTGACATCATTAATTTCATTTTGAGGAAAAGCACCGAATAGCTAGAATCTTTTCTTTCATACAAGAGGTTTTGTTAATTAATTTTGTTTACATTGATATCACAATGTACGTAAACGATACCTTTATGATCATGGTATAAACGTCTACATTCCGTAGTATACAGAAAATGTTAAATACGTTCCAAAAATGAAAACATCTTAACTTTATCATAAATTATAGAGATAGAATGTGTGTACTATTAGTTTTAAGAAAAAGAATTCAGATATCAGCATTTATTCTCCATAATTTAATGCTTCAAGTAAGAAAATTCTTTTATGAATTTTACATATCACGCAAATAACGATTTTATGCAACGATAGCTCCCTTAATGAAAGCAGGATAAAATTGAAAAAAAAAAGAAAAAAGAAATCCTTTTTATTTGATATTCAAATAAATGAAAAAAAAAACTCTTCGTACAAGGTATGTTTTAACGAACAGCCTAGTTGTATTTATTTAGTTTTAAAAAATGCATTATTCTCATTCCACCACGAGAGATTAACGGGTCACATTTTTGTATCCTCTAATGTTCTACATATTCTATAATATTTAAATCATTAGAAGCAGATATTAGTTTCGAACAAAACACGCTGAAGGTAAATTCGGCAAAATTTTGAATCTAAAACTCAAGAAAGTATATCATTTGGAAACAATACATAAGAGATATCACACAATGTAAGGCTTATTTTGCAACATCTGGTACATCTGCAACTACAGAACTTTGGAACCAAATAGTCTCGATGCTTATATACTTCAAGAAATCCAACTCTGATTACAATACTCATTAAATTATTTTTAAATTTTTACAACAGAATTCCTTATACCTTGTAATCTTATAAGAAATTTTAATTATGTTTTATCTTTTTTTCCCTCCTGTATCATAATTAAATATAATATAAAATATAATTTAACTAAGCCATCGTACGAAAAAGAAAGCACAGCTAGTGAAACGCAAATGTGACTAAAATTTTCTTCCACACAAACATTTTCATTGTTATTCACGTAATATATCGCCAAATACACAATAAAAGGGCTCCACCCCATCCACGTATTCTCAATGGCAATTCTCCCTCGTTATCTTCGGCAGCTGAATATTCCTGAGTGTTCCAACAAAAAAAGTTCAGCAAATATTTTATGAAGTACGGATGACACCACGGATCTACCGAATGTTATACACCTTTGCAGTTGGCATAAAACTCATATATTTGACTTCTGTAATTGTTTAGTTTCTTCAGATTTTTTCAGATGAATGGCTTGGGAAAAAAAAGATAAATAATAAACATTCAAAGGAGTTGGCGAATTTTATTTGCTTTAAAGAATCGTATTTAGCCATTTTACACCAAACATCCACCAACTGATTAATTGTTTATCAACGAAGTTCCTTGAAGCAACAAAGGGTTACTGGCGACGGATCTCATTGTTTTGAATATTTTGGCAATACAATAAACAAATGCACTATCCTAATTTTAAGAGACATAAGATAATATATTTCCTAGTAAAATAAACATATTTATATTAAGCATTTCTACAATAGCATAATCCACCAAAAAAATTATTAAAGTATAGGTTATATGTTACTTTAACATAACGTATAAAATACCAAACTGACATCTGTAAGTAAAAACATCCACTGCATCCAATCTATAAAAAGAATGGGGACGATTTTCACCCTACATTAAATAATTAATTTACACATCAAAATATTTTAAATTATTTTTTAAAAATAATTGGTCAAAAATATATCTATTAAAATAGATCCCCAGCGTGAAAGTTTATTTCAACTACAATTTAATGACAATATTACGCAAGCTATCCTAAAACAAAACAAGAGCATTTAATTTCCACTTTAAGTTAACTTTTTCAAAATTCGTAAATATTTTCAGCAGAACATCCCAGAAAATCTGAGCCCTTAATCAAAAGTCTTCACAGACAATCAAATTTAGATTTTTCCCATCACAGAATCCCAGAGGAATACCCACCATCGAGGAACGAAGTTCAAGCAAAATGTACCTGGCGGAATTCTTCGACATTTTTACTCTTCCAACCCTCAGAAGGAATCTCTCCTCAAACGAGTCAATGGTTTAATGGCTCTCCCCGTCCCAAATCGCTTCTAACTTTTCCTTTTTACTACACCTTGGATTTTACGATCCCTCAGCCTTGATCCAGTTTTGTGGTGAAAAATCCTTTACATTCTCACTCTAACTTTTAAAAAATAAAAAAACGAACGAACAGTTGCCACCTTTTTCCTCTGGAGTATCATCAACTTCACTCCAAACCCCAAGAGCAACGATGCTCTCCTTAACAGCCAGTTGGGACCATTTTTGGGCCTTCCCTTCATTAAGCCTACTGAATCGATTCTTCACTTGAAGGAAAGGGAAAAGCCATTTGGATGGCACACTGCGAGAAAATATGGATGGGATCTACTCTCCTTGCTTCTTTTGGTCTTTGCTTTGCTACCTAATCCCCCGAAGAATCATAAAAACAATGGCAGAGCCGTTTACTTCAGCCAAAAGGTATCCTACTTCATGTAAGTAAAATCTAAAGCCGAGCCAAATCCGTCGTTCTGTTCGTTTTTGTTACGCCATTTCATGTTCCATCCCCTATTTTGTCGCCTCGTACACTAAAGGGAATTAAGACAACGGAATGATCTTGGGCATCGACCAGGAGTGTCGTTGTGAGCACAATCTGTGTGTTTTTTAACTGTTGCCACTAAGGTTAATAATAAAGAAAAAAGGCAGTCAAGTTGCAACAGGATTGAAGACCATTAAAAGAGACTTATATGGTTTATCAGAAGGAGGGATAATATTCTTTCAATGGGAAAATAGAACATAGCCTGTACAAAAAATACTTTATTTCTATGTTTAACAGCCATTAATGGAATGTTAAAATATCAGATAGGGAAGTTAGAAAATTAATACTGCTTTTATATTTGTTTGAAAAATTATAAAAAAATATAAATAATCAAAAAAGAGAGAAAAAGAGAGAGAGAGAAAGAAAGAATGAAAAATACCATTTTTCACTTTTTGTTCAGAATAAGAAAACTTCTTGTTAAACATGTATTTGTTAATTTTCTTCTACAAATATATCCTAAGAGTATTTTAAAAGATACTGAATTATTCATTTTGATAACAGTATAATGGGAGAAAACCTCTATAAAATTACTTCATCTTTAACTTGAGACCACTCACTTTTAGTTATTATGCCAACTATGTAATAAAACAATTAAAAGTCCTCAAATGAATAAAAATTTTGTCACATATTTAAATATTTTTTCTGTTTAATATGACAAATGAGATTAATCTACTTTATGAGATTTCTCTATAAGTTTGTCAGCATTTTAAATACTATGCGTTCAATTTAATTTTATTCGAAATAGTCTGTTTAAATAAAAATGCATTGGTTAAAATTCAATGCAGTAAAAAGTTTGAAAATACTGCTTTTTTTTTTAATCTTCCAGATTCAAAAATTGTAAACGGAAACATTAATAAAAGTAATCTGAATAAAAATTCTTTTACCACAAAAGGATTTTTTTTCTCGAGTTTTTGTAGAAAAAGACTTTTGAAGAGAAGCATTATGCAAATAAAGTACAAACTCGTCTTAAATAAAAACGTAATGGCGTTTTGCTATGACTTTTTTGTTTTTTTTGTGAGCCTTTTCGAAATATATAAAATATATATAAAAACACTATAATAAAAAGAACTTCAAGTTTTCTTTTTCTGCATAATTACAATATTTCACAAAACCTTCATGATGGAAATAGAAGAGAAAGCCGACTATGTCAGCCCTCACAAATGTTTATTTTTTTCACTCTTAAAACTAAAGATAAAGTGGATAAAACTTTTATTCCTTTATTTTCGCAGCAAAATGTCTTTTATTCTATGATCACTGTGACTAAGTGACAAAAATGTTTGTTTTCTTAATTAATAAACTGATATCCCATTACATATTACCACAATATTTTAAAGTTTTATATTCAATATTTCAAAATAATTCAAAAATAGCTCTTCAAACTCTATTTTACACTGCTGGCCACCGTAAGTGCAACACCAAGAAAGACAAGAGATAGCACAACAAAATTTATTTTGTAGATAACATGCTGACCAAGTATCAAATGATTAAATTTATAGAATTCTTTGAAGTGTGGTTCCTGCCAGAATCGGTAGCCAGAGAAACCGCCATTGTTGGAGATCACCCCTGCCACACACCTTGGCATTGATTCAAAGAGACTTTGAATGTGTTCTTGGGGTACAGCAGACCAAGCAGCTTCCACACTTTGCCAAAGTTGATCTGGTGTGGCAGCTTGGGGTATAATCTGGGTCAATCGTTGAGCAACAATGGACCATATGTTTTCTATCAGCGAAAGATCCGGAGAGAGAGCCAGTCAGGGAAGCAATTCAATCTGGTGATTGACGAAGAACCTTTGGACAATGCGCGCCACGTGTGGTTGCGCATTATCCTGTTGAAATATGGCTGTGGAAGGTAAGGAAGGCCCTGAAAGTAAGGAAGGACAACTGGCTCCAACACCTCGGAAATGTGGCCCTGGCTGTTTAAAGTACCGGCAATGCGTACTAGAGGAGTGTGCGAGAGAGATATCCAATACCGCCCCATACCATAATACCCGGTGCAGGAACAGTGTGGACGTGCATAACGCAGCTGATCAGCATTCTTTCTCCACGGTGTCTCCAGACTCGAATCCGACCATCGTGGTGTTGCAGACAGATGCGTGACGCGACACTAAAGACAACTTCATTCCATTCTGCCGCCCACATCCTTCTTTCATTGCACCATTGCTGACAGAGACATCTGTGTTTCTGCGTCAAGGGTAGACCAAGCAATGGACGTCTTTCGGACAGACCACTCTGCTGTAAACGGCATCGAATGGTACGCGCAGACACTGAATGATGCTTTACAGACTCAATGTGCTGTGCTATGGTTCTTGATGTGACTGAGCGATCCGTTACTGCCATGCGCACAACTTGCCTGTCCTGGTGCACTGAGGTGGATGCGATCGACCAAGTCGGTCCGTCGTACCCTCCTGCATCCAACGGTCACATATCCGAATTACAGTTGTTTGGTTTCGTCCAACACGACTACCAATTTCAATGAAAGATAATCCACAATCTCGGTAGGCCATTATCCTTCCTCTGTCGAACTCGGATACTTGATCAAAAGCTGATCGCTGTATTCTACGAGACATATCTGATCGTTTTTTGAAAAAAACCATAAGAAAAACACAATTGCCGAACTTGAAATCGTCGAAATCTCCAAGCCTTTTAAATAGCGCTCTGAGGTGGCGCCACAGGCGTGCCTGATGTGTGTCTGCGCTGAAATTCTAATCATTTGCATATCTCACCTCCGCTAATGCATGTTGTAAATTTCATTTTATTTGCATGCTTCCTTCAGGGTGTTGCACTTACGGTGGCCAGCAGTGTATTTGAGTTTAAGGTATCCGACTGCGTGGGTGTGTGGGTATACACAGTGTCAAGTCTGGAAAGTTTAGCTTCAAAATTAAGTAAATAATAAATAAAATAGAGTGAACTCTTTACTATCACGTAGGGATTTGAGGACAAATAAGCCTATTTAAAGGTAGGGTGAGCGCTGACGAAAGAGACAGAGTATATTCGAGAAAGACTAGCTGGTGACTCCTCACTGTGATGTTGTCTCTTGTTCCACCCGGTTGCACTCCAAGGCGCCGCCATGTTGGATTTACTATGCTTCAGAAAGAATAAAGAACTGTTATTTAAAGAGGATGTTTTCCTTTGTTTACTAGCATGCCTGGGGCCAGACATATATATACAGAGAATTGTCGTACATATGATACTTTAAAAATATATATATATTCGGTGTTAATTAAAAATAATTATGGAGCTCACCAAATGCAGCGTTACTTTCTTGGAATAAATTTGAGTGATTCCACATATTTGTACTCTTTTTTACTTCTTTACATACCAAATATAGTTTATGAACTAAAACACACATAAGTTATCACACGATTTTCTTTCAGCTGTCATTTTTTGTTTGCCACTCTAAATATTTTCATAGCATCATGAAACACATATCATAACAATTTAAAACAGATTAGGTAACAGGAACTTCACATAAACGGGACCAAACCAAGAAGAAAAGAATCTTAGTTCCATCTCATCGATGAATGAGTTCATTACATTATAGGGGGGAATGAATGAGTGAATATTAACGTCGCACTGTTCAGCTACACGAGGGCTTTTGGCAACGGACCACGTCATTTTGAACCATGGTCAAGTGACGTGGACTATACCTGAGTTGGCACCCCTCTCTCCTAACTACCACACCACACCAAATATTATAGGGGGGGAAGAAGAATCTCTTGTATTAAAGTTGCCAATTGACATATAAGTAATTTTGCCATTTCGAGCTTCGCCTTTGATATTTTTTTAGAAGAGTGATAGGTTGCATTCTCTAAATAGGGGTAAAAAAAGGAGCGCTTGGAAATACAATGTGACGTTCAACTAAGTCAATGTATGATCCCATACTTAATGAAATAAAAATTGGATACCATAAGTACAGAATGTGAAATGAATCTCACTTATTTTTAACACTTCCACGCCACTTTTTATGAAGACTTTCGAATTTTTTATGGATAAACTGAGTAGAGCGATTCACTTATTTCGCAAATTTCATTTGATTTAAATTTACTTCGCGCTGAGAAGCAACACATAGGCTATTGGCGATAAGCCTCGTAAATTTGAACCACGTCGATAGCTGAGGTGGCATCTCATGTCCACAACACGACAGATTGGTCGTGCATCAGTCCCGCAAGACGGCTGGTCTTTAATGGCACTAGGGTTTGAACTCGTGACTTGACAACACCATCCACGACTTCGCGACCCTGACTACTTATCAACCATGACCAAAATTATTCTCCAAAATGGAATGATTTGGGTAGAATAGCAAGTCATTTCTGTTTCACAATATTAATATCAATCGCTTAATTCATTTTTATTCATTATCATTAAAGTTTCGTATTGTTATCCAAAAAATCGTGTATATAAAATTTCATTTCAACTGAATGCTTTAAAACGTGAGAAAAAAAAAATCTTTTAAAGTTTTGACACAAGTCGCCGAAAGGGTAGCTAAATCGCCAAAAAGGATGCCAACGTGGCTGAACGTGGCTTGTAATTCTTTGAAAAATTAGTTTTAAACAATTAATTTTTATTAATTATAATTAAATTACTGTATTGTCATCCAAAATAATCATGTACATAAAATTTCAGCTCAATGGAGCGCTTTAAAATGAATTTTATTAAAGATTGAAAATTCCACCAAGATAAAGAAATAAATAAATAAGTAGAGAATGTGAGCTAATAGTATGAATTGAAAAACCTAATATTGCTTATTGAATTCTAGGCTTCGATTTTAGACCATCATAACCTTACCTTCTGAAAAAAGATCAAGAGTGAATCTTTTAATATGTAACGTTCTTCGATAGTAGATAACGTGAAAATTCTCGCTAACTTCTTTCAATCATCATCTCACCAGAGAAATCACTCGTCTTCTCGCAAAGAAACAAAAAAGAACAAACCAAAACAGAACGCGAAGACAGGGAATGAAGATTCGGAATTTTCGCTTCATCAATTCGAATCCTTTCTGAGGAAACCTACTTATTTATTTATTATTATTGTCTGCTTCAACTGCACCAGGAGGGTAAAGAACAAAAATGGGATCAGAATCCCGAAAAAAATGGCGCCGTGGGCCAGGTTTTATATATTTTGTTGTTGCTTTTATGGAAACCATTCCAGTTCTTTATGCCGTGGAGAATGTCAGTGAGCAGAAATTGTTCCATAAGAAAATGGAGCGGCAAATGTTCTCGAACGCATGTTTACAATTCGGATGAGAATAGAATTTTGTAGTTGGTGAGGCAGAAACAAAAGTAATTCCGTGAGTGTGTTTGGAAAACTGGAAAGAGAGATAACTTTTCATTAAACATGCTATGAGATAGTATATATTCTCGGAGAAGCAGTTCTACTCTCAATGCATGTAGGTCTCTCGAGAGATATTTAAAATAAGATGTTGTTGAGTGGAATGTGAATTTGTGAAAGGATACTTCTTTATAAATAAGGAAATAAGCCAACAGTGAATTCATTTGAATTCCATAAAAGAAAGATTTGTATTCTTTTCAATGAAAAGGAAGTGAAAAGGGATAAGGTATGCTTAGGTTTAACACTTCTATTTCAACCGATTTCATTTTTTCTACAACTTTATTTTCTTGCCCTATCGTGGGAAGCAATTAAGTGAGGCTATCGGATATTGAATTTAAATTCGATGAGCTAGATTTATGACTGTCATATGATAAATGTAATCACGTGACTTTCATTGAACTCAACGCGGACCTCAGACTTGTACATCTGCTTGTGCAAATAAAATCCATATACATTTCCAAATTTGTGGATTGGGCAACTATAAACAGGTATTAAAATTCCTCAAAAAGTTTTTTGAAATAATAAAATTCTTATGTTATGCTGGAGTTTTGATTACGAAAGAAATTTATTAACTCACAGATATTTTTTTTAAAGACAGTCTCAGCAAAAATAAAAAAAATAGCAACAATGAGATGACAGAACCGATGGACTGGAAGGAACCTCGTTATTGCATTTGTCATGTAACTATGACTCCATATGAAATTTTGAATTGATTGGCTGGTAACACACGTCATTGCATCTATCATGTGACTATGATGTCATATGAATTTGCCTCATTCTAACAATTATATTCGTGTGAATCCCACAGGATGTTGTTTATTATATCTAACAAAACTGCAAATTCTTTACCTGACGGAATGCGAGAATATAGTGATTCAGTAATATAAAATGTCATTCTTATCCATATTGATCCCTTGACAGTAGTCTATTGCTTAATATTATTTTTTTACTATTTGAAGTTGTGGTATAAACTTATTTGTACCCTCAATGGATTAGTAGATGCTAAAGTAATGATTTCTACTAAAAGTTTCTATGAGCAAAAAATGCCCCCCCCCCCTTCTCCATGGTTAACTTAAGGTTTCTGAACATTCGAGTATCTTCAAAAAGTAAATTTCCGGTATTTTCTGTGATATATTAGCTTATTTAACCTTACTATATCATTAAATTAATTAAGTAATATTGTCGCACACACAAGAACACCTTATATATATAATTCATGTCTCCTCTTCTATGTCCATCAATTCAACTAATATCCTTGATATAATCGAGATTCGAACTCGTAACCTCCACTACTAAACAACCACACTAATAGGATAATAAATTATGTTTTAAACCAATTTTATGTAACCCTAAGCATTCTATCTCATTCAAACCCACACTGATCTAAGCCTGAACCCGATATCAATGGACCGGATCAATACGAAGAATTATCCAATATATGAGCTTATATTGTATATTTAAATACACATTAGTATTCCTTAATGGCTGTTAACTTTGGCATAATGTTACGCAGTTGAACGCCACAATGCCGGATAACGTCAGAGGGCTCATTACGCATTACAACTTCCCGGAACAGAACAATTCCATTAAGAAGTGGGGTCCAAGAGGGCATCATTCATTTTGTTCTGTTTACTTCTATGGACCAGAAATGCGCTTACATGAAAATGTATTATTTAAATGTCACTGATGGTCACCACAAGACTCCAAATGGATAAAGGTTATCCATTATGCTCGGAGGAATGATATTTTTCATTTTGTTGGAGGCTAACTGTAGATGAAATGAAACTAATGAGAGTTAATATTGACACTGAGTAGAATTGCAGTGTGTAGTACTAATAGTACAAGAAAAAATTATAATATAAAAACTATACAATAATTATAGTGTTTTCTTTTATAATTGTTTTAGAGTTTTCAATTACAGTAGAACGTCGCCTATCTGAATCAATTGGGACCGGAAACGGTTCGGATAACCGAACACCGAATGCGATCCATGTAGTATATGAAACCGGACACTATACGAATATTGAAAATTAAACGAACATGCGGGAAACGTGCTTGAAGAAAAAGCGAAATAATTGTAAAAAATGTCGCAATTTTACCGTTATTGTGGAAAATATAATCACTTATTTTTCGCTGTACCATTGTACACCTTCAATTTTTCGCGGCAGAATCTCTGATTATCTTGAGCAGCAGTAGTTGAGTAGGACAGAACTGATTGTTGTTCGTACCACTCCATAGCTGTCTCTGACGCAGAAAACGCGTCAGCATTTGATGGACACTGCTACGTTCGTTGTTGCTGTCCTCGTCTTCATCCGTTTCATCGTCGACAGAGTCGAATTCTTGCATGGAAGTCACAATCTCGTCATCATTTAGCATTTGAAAACCACACTCTTCTGCATCACATGCCATCCAGGTTTCTACATCTTCTTCATCGCATTCTTGAAATCCTGGAATCATAGGACGAAGCCGGTAAGCTCCTCCCTGTGGTCGTCATTGAAGTCTTTTACGCCTTCTAAATCTGCATTGCACTTTGCGAAATCATATTCATATACAGTACATGTAGGTGGCAAAAAAACAAAACTGGTTCGGATATTTGACGCTCCGGATAATAAACGTTTGGATAAACGACGTTCTACTGTACTTGTTTAAAAATATCATGAGCCCAGAATGTAATCAAATAGATATTGCATGCTAAATGATTTACTCAAGCTTTAAAACCAGCTGGCAAATGAGTCACACTGATTTTTAAAAAAATGGAAATGGACACAATTATGGAGGTAAATCAAAATTATGTTGTCTAAATATTTTAAATCGTTCATTAGCGTAAACATACTGCGTTAATATTTGGACATTACCCTAAAAGTCACACATCCACAAGCTGTATGAATGGGGTATTTTATCTACTCCTAAAAGCTTTTTCCCTTTGATGGCACAAAAGCAAGAGAAAAATCCCTTCAGCCACAGAAACAGTGGAATAGATTCCAATAGTATTTAATTACTGCTTTCTTAAGTATTTTTCTTCAAGAGCTTTAATTGGATATATCACTTATATCTAGTCTAAATAAAAAAAAGAGGTTCATTATGGAATTTGTGCCTTAATTGTTAGTATTTGTGAGTCAAAATATATTTCTGATAAAATAAAAATATCTGTTGATTTTCCTGTTGCGTGTAGTTGAGATTTCTTTGAACACCGTAAGGTCTTAGAGTAAATCGCAAATACAATTCAAGTTCTACTGATTGAAGTTTTACCAATATTATTTTAATGTCATTAGTATTATTGATAAAACAAAAGAAAATCCCTTTTTTTATGATGGAACGAAATAAATTTACTGAGGTTTAGTTCAAACAAATTTATAGTAGATGAAAAAAAAATAAATAAAGCGATGCTGGTTAACGAAGTGCGTCCGATATAACTAACCAGAAATTCAAACATATCAATAGAGTCACTTTTGAAAAATTAGAAAAGTTCTTAAAAATAATTTTATATGATTAATTTATTTTGGGATACAATGTTTCAAATACAGACTTGTAAAACAAGTATTTCAGTCGAAACAAAAATGTGCAATTTATTTTCAAAGTTACTCCTATACTCCATTTAAGCCATTCGCGAAACCCCTACTCCATCAAGAATGCACTACAGCTCTTTAGAAAAATTAATCTAATCTCGCGGTATTAAATACGTACACCTAATACAATATTCTATACAGTAATATTATCTTGAACAGGTGTATCTTGAATAATTTAACTTTTCATTTTTGGCTGAATTAGGCGAAACCCTTTACTCAAATATAAAATTTTCATGGCTAGATATAAACTCTATTTTATGTGCGTATTTATCCAATTCTACTGTAAGGTTTAATAATTGTAAAGGTCTTATTAAAGCTTCTGAATATTCGATTGGTGTAATTATCTGAAATTATGAATATGAAATAGAAAGCTATGCAAATACACACGTGAGAATGTCATGCATAAAAACACGATAATGTGATCTGGCTACTGGTAATCATAATTCAGTACTCGTCAAGAAATAAAATGTCGGTAATTTCACTAAGTCGCAGATGTTTTGTCGCCTGCATCAAAGAATTATTCTCGTGCAGAAAATATGTTTGTATAAATAAGAATCATTGATACAATAGGGTAAATTTATAATGGTCACGTGACGAATATAATCACGTATTCGCCAATGAATTCAAAACTGACAGACTTTTACTTGTTGCTCTATTTGTGAATTTTAGATAAACTTTCATTTTTGGCAGTTGAGTAAAGATGTTCAAGTATTAACATTCTTCAAAAACACTTACAAAAGTTTTAAAAAAATATTTTTACTATACATGTACTTTTAAATCACGTGCGTTTTATTCACCTATGTGCATTGTTATTGTTCACAAATATGCAATTTTTAAAGGAATCTGCAAAAAGCAAAAGTTGACAAAAGCAAAGAGCATTAAATGATCGGTTGGAAACACGTGATTGTAGTTATGTGACTATGACATCACATGAATTTTGAGACCATTGAAGAGCCTTATTAAAATTCCAATCGAATGTTTAAAAAAACAGCAAAGGACTAAAGCATATTTTTAATAGAATCTAACATTTTTATAATTCAACAGAATATGTGAAGAACTGTTCATGTTTTTAGAACATTTTTTGGATAGTACAAATATAATACATTTTATAATAATTCCCTAGTTTAATTTAATATTCTATCTACTACTCATCTTTATCAGATAATTGATAGTTTTTACTATCAAATTATCAGCCTTTATTTTTTTAAAATTATTTATTCTTAAAGTTGGTTGCGTGTTTGTATTTACATTTTGATGCATTACTAAAATATTTTTTTAATGATCTCTTTAAATCTTACTTTGTTTTCATGTGTTTATTCGAATATTTTATAGTAAAAATCTAATTAGAATCAAAATTGAATTTTGATATACAAAAAAGGTCAGAGCAATATGATACTTAAAAAAATAAATTTTAGCTAAAGGATTATTATTCGAGAAGATGAAGAAAAATTTTTACAATTTCAAATAATTAATTAATAGCACTGTCCAATGATGCCCCTTTAAATGTTTACTTACATAGGATGAAAATTCCCGTTATAGAATGAGATGCATTCCTATCTTTTTCCCTCCCGATTTATTATTCAATATACATCAAGATTCATTTAGGGAAAAAGATTTCTGGATGTCGCAACAAATATGGCAGAATCATATCATAACTAATGAATATCTGAAGAATTTTACTGATGAACGGAATCAGTTTTCTCGACAGTGCACAAATCAAATTACTGTCCAACAAACTTTTCGTAGATCTTATTTGAAACAGAATCCTTGAATGGTTTAATATCAGATATTAATATTCTCAAATAGTAAAAATTCCTAAAAAAAGGGTTTTGACTAATATAAGACAGAATTTTCAAATAAACATATTCTACATCGGAAATTCCTTTTGTCAAAATAGTAATTTAATAAAAAAGACTCCTGTCAGCAAAATTAAGAAAAAACAAAAAAACAAATTAATAAATTATTTAGTCTTTGATAGCTAGTAATGTACTTTTATGTTATAATAAAACAAGTACCGTAAAATCCTGCGTATAGCGTGCACCGGCATATAATACGCACCTATACTTTAAAGATGCATTTTTTAATTTCAAGATATATTCGCCGTATATAAACGCGCACCCCCTTTTTTATGAAGAAACCAGAAATACAAGCTTGCAATACTCTTATGCTTTGAAGTCATTTATTCGAGGTATTATCCCAAGAGATTTTGAACAAATAATATACTTCTAGAAGTATAACTATTTATATATAAGTGAATAAGAGGAATGTCATTTCTTTTAAATAAACAGCACTTCGAAACATGTGAAACCTAACTTTTTTTTTTTAATGCACATCTATTTTTTTTTAATATTTAAAGTTATCATTTTTATACCCGGCGTATAACGCGCATCCATAAATTTCCATCTTATTTTTTGTGTTAAAAGTTCACGTTATATGCCGGATTTTGCGGTAATTGGATAAATTCATGTGACGTCATAGTCGAATGATAAATTCAATCACATGTTTCCAGCCAATGTTAATGAGCTTTGTTATTGCAAACTCTTGCTTTTTGCAGAAACTTTCTTTTGAAAAGGATACATTTGTCAACAATAACAACGTACATAGGTAAGCAAAATGCTCTATTTAAAAGTACACGTATAATATATATATTAATTTTGAAAAACCTTTTGAAGAATTTTAATTCCATAATTGCCAGCGTTTATGTATCCGTCTCGCTCAACAGGTGCATTTAATGCCCCGGAAGCACATACACGTCTTTCCGAAATACAATTATTTTCTTTGAGATGCGATCAGTAAAACTATTCCAAAGACTTAGTAAGGCAATAAAAGGACCTTGACAGTGTTTGTGAAGGATTTATTTCAAGAAAAATTTGTTAATTTGTGCCTTTCCCGTCTGGTCAGACGAAGTCAGACCAAATCAGTGAAACCATTGACTTTAACGAAGTCCGATACTAGAAGTGGGCTATCATGGATATCTTCTCAGTCCAGTCCAAGATGTACTGAGGTGAAGTCTATTCTACCAGGCCTTTAGGACAAATAAGAAACCTCTCATTGCCTCCAGAAAAAGTGAGACTTTTTAAGTGCCCACTGGCAAGTCGGGACAGATAAGTGTTGGACTATCTGTTACAGGGAAGAGATAAAGAAAGCCCTGGTCTTTTACCTTGACCTTATTTATGAAACGGAGATTTTAACCATTGTTCTTTATTTTGGGCCTGAGGAATAATTCTACCCCCTGAAGTCCCGTTAGTGTCCTCATCGGGGCAAAGGGGTGTTCCTGGAAGGAGTGAGTGAAGTACTTTGGCAGTATATACTCCTGGCAGGGTCATCCAAGGCTTAAAGATCATTTCATATTTCCCAGCTAACAGTAACAGGCATGGAGCCAAGACAGACTTCCACTTCATGGAGCTCCCTGCCTTCGGGCTACAGAGGCTGCATTTTCCTTCCTGAACATGGGGTGCCTTTTCGCCCCCCCCCCCCACCTCACACGCGTGCCTATGTTGAAAACGAGTGCATTGGGGATTGAATCGCGTAATATTTTATAGACAGTTAAGGGATTCATTCTTGTACATTTTTACTTAAATAGAAAATTTAAAATTGTATCTAAATTCAGCCAGTAGAGAAAGTACTGGTACAGTTTCAATTTTGAATTCAATGAACTCATGATTGCATTTATCATGTGACCTTCATGAATTCAGTCCATTAAATCAATAAAAATCGGTTTGATCGATAAGGAAATATTCACTGCAAATACTAATTAAAATACTCTTATTCGTAAGAAAATTTTGAACCAATTGAAATAATTATGATCAGGATTTAACTTTTTACAGCTCCCAAAATATCTTGTTTCATCAACAATTTTTTTGAGTATGTCAAAGGAAATTCCGGAAACTTTCTAGAATATCGTATCCTGTTTTTACATAACCAAACAAACGCTCTAAAAAATATGGAACCACATAAAAAACTCGAAACGTGGAGCTTGTAATACTGCTAATCCAGCCTACTTGCTAGGGGAAAAGCCTATTTGTCTATTCAAATACATAAGCGTAGACGGGTCGTTAGAGATATCGATCAATAAATGGATTTATGGCAGAGTTCAGTAAACTAGAAAGATTTCTTCTTTTGCTGCGAAACTTATTGAAAAAAATCCCATCGAAAAATGATTGCTAATAATAAAAATAAAGTTCTGTTTTCAAAATTTATTTGTAAGGTTTGGAAAACTGAAGGAAAAAAAACTTCAGTTCCAAAAATTCTCAAAACATTCATGTTATAAGTTAGTAAGTTTTCGGGTATATTAATATTCTGTTTTCAACTTAAAATTCTTATTTCTTAATATTTTTTAAGACAAATACAAATAATGTTTCAAAAGTAAATTTCGTTATTTTCTTTTTTGAAAAATAAGATAGTAAACCAGGTGAAACAATCCTCAAAAGGAACTACATTTTTGGCTGGTTAAATGACGGAATTAGCGTCAATATATGAGGTAGGACACATGCACAAAGTGTCTAAAGAGAGAGAGAGAGAGCAACAGCAGACTATCTTAACCGATGTTATTTGGGTACAAATCACGATGGAATGCAGACGAGTGCAGGCAACGTGGCCACCAATGGAAGTGCGTGCTGCAAACCGGTATGAATGTACAAGTGAGAGTAGAATGTCTGTCATTCATGAACGTCTACAGACCATGTAATATGAAGAGTTCATAACTCAAACAAAAGGCTGGTTGCTCGTGTTGCATGTTCAGTGAATGTCGTGGATGAAGTTACATAAGGGCGTCTACCCACATCAACAAATGAAAACACTTCGAGTTAGCGGACAGGCTTATAACAGAGTTAGAGTGTCGTCCTTAGTGCGCATTGCTCGTGTTCAGCCTATCACATGATGCATGATGTTATGGGTTACGGAGAAGTGAGAGGAAAAAAGAACGAGTATCGAATGAAAAAAAGTTCATGTTCAGAATCCTCACAGGCCATGAGACATGGATGCTCCACATTTTCCCTGAAACCAAGGCCATTTTAATGGAAGCATCCAAGTTCATTAGAGTGGGAAAAATCTACCCAGATATTTCACGTGGGCCGCAACATGAGGATAAATGGGAGGGGGGGGGTGAGAAATGCTTTAAGCTCAAGATAACATAGGAAATTTCAAACGTGGAAAATTGATCAAAATATTATAACACCTGTTTTGGTGTTTTTTTCATTATTTTTGTCACTAACACTAAATTAGAAGCATTTAAGAAACACTTCTTCATTATTTCTACATCAGTAAACGATTTCATATGATTATCAATAATTCAACAAACTTCATAGGATGTCTTTGTTAAGGCTGTTTTCGGTTAATCTTAAAGAATACGACCTGAATTTGGAACATTTTTTCAGATATAAAAGAAATGAAAAATTAGTATGAAATTAGTATATACCCGAGTTGATTCATTTTTTTCTGGTATTAAATGTGTTTCGCATTTTTTATCTTATCTTGTAATGTTAAATGGGTTTTGCCTTCACGTATTAAGACAAAAAAGAAAGTATTCGCGGAATATTTTGAAAATTTTAAAAACACTATATTATTAACTGAGGTACGAGTTATAATGTTGCAAATTTCCATGGAAATTGGGTCATTTTTCTGTCTAAAAATGTGTTTCGCGTTTCGTTAGAGCTCTCGTACTTTTATTGAAGACAGCCTTACCGCTGTGATACCACTGACAAAACACTTTGTTGCTGTTGCAAAGATTATTCAAGAAAGCCTATTTATCACCTCTTGAAAGATATCTTCAAGAAAAGTGTCATTGAATGATTCCTGTTTATTGGTATTTTATAAATACAGCACTTTTGTGACAAATCAAACCATTACTGATCCATGTTTTTTTTTTCACTACAAAAGAATCAACCTCCCAATCGTCTTGATTGACTGAATATTAACGGCGCACTGTTGAGCTAAACAAGGGCTTTGAGCGACGGACCACGTCATTTTGAACCATGGTCAAGTGACGTGGACGACACCTGAGCTGGCACCCCTCTCTCCTAACTACCACACCAACGGGAGGACGTTTCAGCTCTCGACAGATTTAACGTTCATCGCTGCCCTACACGGCGGGTCTTTAGTGGTACTGGACTCGAAGTCGTGACAAGGTAAACCACGGTTCGATACCTATACCACTCGGCTACCGCGGCCACCCCAATCTTCTTGAAACGGTATACTTTCTTCGAATATTTTTCGCTTGCAAGAAATGAAAAATAGTTAAAAATTAGTTCCACCCATAAAATGGTCGCTACTCCACTGTTGTCGGTTATCATTAACCGTAACAGCTCTAAATAGAAAAAAAGAATATCAATTAGAACCCGTACGATACCGACAGCAAAAAGCAAAATTTCTTGACAAAGAATTTCCCACCAAATTTTTAATACAATGTTCTTGAATAACTAAATTTCTCAGAGAGCAATGGGCCATGACCGGGGGCCACTAAGAAAGGCTCGGTGGGCCGCAGGTGGAGTGTCGCTGCTCTAAGCTTTCACAGCAACGTGAGGGAGGACTTGAGTTTCAACAGATTCGAATCAGCCTCTCTACACCTCTTGAATGGCACCTGGACTTGAACCCATTGCTCGACAGAAGCAACATCGGTCACGAGTTCTTGAGCATGAACACTCGGTAACTGCGGCCACCCAATGAGTGTAATAAAAAAAAAGCAAATTTATACTGCACTTATGCTTTAAAATTACAGTTGGATCTCTATGGAACGAAGTCGCTAAATCCCGAAAAAAAAGTTCGTTACATGAAAAATTCGTTATATGGAAGTTCTCATCTTTTAATATACTTTATAAACCACATAAAACAAATTTTAAATTCATATACACTACATATTAAAAAAAGGTAATTATTTACACCCTTTTGTAAATTAATATTTATGTATTTTATATATCTTACCCATCAAAAGAAAAAAAAAGAAAGAAAGAAAAACTGCAAGGAAAACAAGAAAAAGAATATCGAGGAATATATATTGCATTTTTTCAACATTAAGAAAATAATTTTAAATTAAAATGCAGGAATTTTAAGGACATTTTCTAATTTAAAGTCATCAAGTCATTTTAAACATAAATTATCTTATAACTAAAGATTCTAAACATACGTTACCACTTGCGTCCTTAAATTTAATTACTCATAAAATCTGTTAATTTCGTTTGAGTTTTTTTTTTTTTGATTGAAAAAATGCTTTGTTTTATAATATATATGTGTGCTTCACATCTTTGCAATGCATCAAAACTTCATTTTAGACCACCATAAAATGTGTTAAAAGAGAGAATAACGTGAAATGTCCAGAAATACTTAAATCATAGGGAGAAAAGAAAATTGAATCAGAAGAAAAAAGTTCGCTATATAGAAAATGTACTTCGCTATTGGGAGGTTATTTTACAAAGAAAATTGTGAAATGTTCTTCGTTCCAGAAAAAAGTTCACTATATAGAAAAATTCGTAATATAGAGGTTCGTTATATGGAGGTTCGACTGTATATATAATTAAATCTTAAATGAAAAAACATGTAATTTTTTTACAAAATCATATTAATATTAAAAAAGAAACGACAATATGAATTTAAAATAAGTCTATGATGATTTATTTTTTTATTCAATAAATAATTAAAATTACATTTTAAATACTTACAGAACTCCGATAATGGAGTATTGTGGGACTTTTTTTATAATACTAGACATTAGAAAAATGTGACCCAGGAAAGATGTAGTTCAAAGTATATTTATTCACGGAAATATGTATTAGAAATTCTTGAAAATTTACTTCTTCAATCCAACCTGCCACAAAATTCTAAGAATCCATTTCGCTTCATTTTTTTACACGCCACCATTTTTACTGCATATTAGTTTACCTTTTTATCTATGGATCTGTAATTATACGCCCCATTTAAAAAGGAAACCAAACCAACAATCAAATAAAGAACATTAGCCGTGCTAGCCTTTACTTTGAAACACATTTTCTGCCATCACATTCCAGCTTCCCCCTAACCATTTTGAATTAAATGAGAGAGATTTTACTACACCCCCCTCCTAACATCCACAAAAAAGAAAAGAAATCATTGCAGGCTGTGATGGTAATACTATACTGGTTATTACAGTCGAGAACGGCTTAACCCCTTGTGTTAATGATTAAATTTTCCTTAAAGTAGCATTAATGAATAAAGGGGCCATAAACGGAAAAGGAAAACGCTATGAAAAAGGACACTGGCGTGGGGTTACGATGCACTTTTTTATATTTTATTTTAGTGGTGGTTGGGATTTGGTATTGATCGCGAAAGGTAGCGTTAGAGGTATTAAATGTAGCCGTGTTACGTTGGGGCTTTGTCATTAATTTCTAGTATGTACCATTCCACGAAACGTGGTTGGATTTTGGAGACTGGATTCACAAAAACAGAAAAAGGGGGGGGGGTATGAAAAAAGAAAAAGATTAGTAAATTAATTTCAGGAGCACTGTAAATGAAACCGTAAAAGTGTTTTAATGGATCAAATGTTAGGATGGAAAGGGTTTATGGCGGCAAGTAAGGTGAGCTTGCGATTACTAAAATAGGATTCTGTGATATAACTGGATTTTCTTGAACAAGATTAGATATAAATTGAAAAAGAATGTGTGTGTTTTAAAAGGATAAAAAGGAAGGTAATTTATATAAAAAAGACTCCAATAAAAATATATAAATAGTGAATATACTTGTATAAAACTATTTGATGTATTAATTTAACTTAGCTATATAACTGGACAATTTATCCTATTTTATAAATAAATTGTAATCAATATCTATTTTAAACTCAGAAAAAAAAACACATTTAAGTATTTTTACATTAAATACTTTTATTCATCAAAACATCCATCCTTGCATTGACCGAGAAGCTGAATTTGAAATTCAATTTTTTATTAATCCCTTCACTACCCCCGGCGTACATATACATCTCGCTCGATCTGTGCGTTTATGCCCCTGACATATATGTACGTCTTGGATATATGACGAAAAATATAGGAAAGGTTTTCCCGTACTATATAAATATTATTATCCATTATAATTTTCTATAGATAATTTCAGTTTACGTGTTAAAAAAGAGCACGATTTTTCCGAAGATTTTTCCTTTCAAATAAAATATTTTTACTGCGATATCATCTCGCAATAACGTAGGTCTTACAATTAACCGCTTTAGATATCAACCATCTTCACGCTTTCATTATTTTAGACACGAAAAATAAAACACCGCAATTAAAACTACAGAACACCACCTTCCGATTGTGTAACGCAGTCTATTCAGGCCTTTCTAATCTCTCAGATACATTTTATAAAGCCAAGGAAAATCGATCCATCATCTGTGATATCTACCGATCAATTTTATACCAAAACAAAACACAAACCTAGATCTCAAACCATAGAACGTAGGTTGAAGCAACAACAAAGTCAACCCACGTTACAATACAATATCCAAGTCTTTAAAATCTTTCAGAATTTGCCTTAAACAGAACACAAAGATAAATACTACTTTCTTCAACTCACCAACTTGCCAAGTATTTTCATAGATCCATGAGGGTGATT